>OX377202.1:87662042-87846117 GCA_947396885.1 Heligmosomoides polygyrus polygyrus
AGACTATTTTTCACAATTTCAGATGTTAAATAGTGATCAGAGGCACTGTCCCTGCATTGATCGAGTGTGTCGGTTGCATTTTGTAGTTTTGCGCCTATAGTGCCGGTGACGCTCGCCTATAAAAGGCGAGGCAGCGGTCATCAGAGGTTCACTTGTTGTTGGTCTTGGCTGATAGTGGTCGCGGATAAGGTTTCGAGTCAGCCGCTGTTCACTGTGCAGTCCAGCGAGCCGAGGTCGACAACATTGTAAATTTCTGTTTGTTTTGGGTTTTATTGTCTTTTGGTTATGGGTTGTGGCGTCGTGTTCTATGTGTGGAAGAACTATGAGATTTTGAATATTTTTATGGATACCTTAATCTATTGACATGAGTTCAAAGCGCTTCGCACCTAACACCGCTTTTGGACCATGAATAACGGCTTTGGCGAGAACTCCTGTCACATTGGAGCGTGCACTGCTCAGCAACTGCCATCGCCGCACGGGAGTGCCTCGGAAAGCCAACCCGGCGCAGCGCGGAGCTCGGTGTCACACGTGTTATGCTGCTCACGCTCGGCGTTTGACTCGTTGACAGCTGAGTCACGCCTTGAGCGCGAAGGGCACTGCGTCACATTCAAGCCAAATCTCGCGCACATCTCGTGCAAGGGAACAGCGCGGCGTCCTACCTTACACCCACGGGCCCGCCTTGGCCATGAACGCACGACGCCGCTGATATCACAAGTACGCGGAGGCCGCGCAAAGCGCAAAAGAGGAGCGCTTCGACTACACACCAGTGCACCCGCATGAGTGCTTGACGACACTGGAGCACACACCTCACAGCTGCCGTCGCAATGATGGATCAGCTGGTGAGGTCTCGACTGAACTCCACACTGGCGTCGAAACTTTCAACTATCCCGGTCATCACAACAGTGATTATAGTATGGCCTGATCGCATGCCGGAGAGTAGGCCCATGTGTCGGGTGCTGATTGGACTGCAGAGGAATATCCAATGTGGCGGAACGCTGTTATTCTTTTCAAGTCGATATATGGACACGTACAGAGTGGAGTGGCGGCATATGGGAAAGGTTTGCCTGAGATTAGTTAAGTACACGACGAGCTGAGAACGTGTCTTTGAAGCAGTGGTTTGCCAACATTACAGCGAGGTGCTCCACGCCTCACCTAGCATCCCAGACCACACGTCGCGGAGTGGACGATTTACAAAATCGAAGACTTCAGCTCGGTGCATCTCATCCATCCCCCTCATAGCGCCAAGCGACTGCAGCACTCTTTGACTGGAGGACTCAAATCTACCAAAAAATAACCAGGTCAAAATGCACTTCCATGCCTTCTTATCCTCAAAGCCACAAGAATTCTACAGGCGTGGGATAGACGTGGCACAGCCGTGGGATATGATAAATGGGAAACCGTTCTGCGCTCCCCGTGATCGATTCTGAATGAAGGTTGTTATTGTTACTTGTTAATAAACAGTTCATATGTTATCTTAAATTTGAAGGATGAAGTTGTCTGAATAAGTTAATAAACTCTTCTATCTCACATGCTTTCGTTTATTTTACGTTTTGTAACTCCACTTTGTCTTTAATTTTCACGTGAGTCTATATTGCACCTCAATAAATGAGTATATGGTAGTCAGGATGCCTTTCTGGAATCATTCAAATGCTCAGACCTATAGCGCTCAGCCTTTAGCGTTAGTTTCCCCCTCTAGTGAACCACGTTGGTTCAAATATAATAGCAGAGCTTTGAATGTTTAGGACAACTTACAAATCCATCCAATTTTTTCGTTGTGTTTACAACATCCGTCAAGTTGCACGTATCACATAGGCACATCAACAAGCCTCCACTCCTTGTGCACACGTCCACATCGAATCCCTAAAGGCAAACTAAGTACGCTCACGATTCAGGCATAATTAATGGAGAAATCATACGTTCCGTAAGTAAAAGATGCATTCCTTCTTGGAAGGGGCATGATTTTGACCAGCTAGAACAGCAAACGCAAGACTGCACTACGTGAATTCTGATGTTTGCTTTCGCATTGTTTGTTTTGTTTTCAATTTGTTTTCAAATCACAATGGACATGTTCTTCTTATAGCAAGTGAGCAAGCCAAAGCAAGACAATAGATTCCGACGATAGAGTTTTCCTTCCATGACATCCGCTTTTCAAACGAAGATACTCTCATCTCAACTACAAACACAGGATCTCCCTCCGCGAAGAGGGGATTCCCAAATAAGGAAACTCCCTAAATAGATACGTCTTGATAAAAGTTTTTGAGTGATTTCATTCGCATATTTGCAAACGGTCATGATAAGTTACGTCATACGGGACAACATATTCACTTCTTTAAAGTGAAATAGAGTCACCCAGGGAGCGGAGTTACGGAGCAGTGTTGATCAAAAATGAAGTGTTCACCTTACCTTAGAGAGCTATAGCAGAATGGTGTGGTTAAGGCTGTTAGTAATAGGACGAAAGCTGAGTGTCTTAAATGAGAGACTGCAATGCCTGTCTTAAATGAAATAGCCGCAGTGTTAGTAACGACACTACAAGAACCTCAAAGTAAAGCAATAAAGATCCAAGCTTGCTCTTCCCTACAGTAGCCACAGCAATGCATTTGGTTGTTTCTTTAGACCGGGGAGAGCTAAGCGAAAAGCGAAAATATGCATAGTAACTAGACATGTGAATGATACAAAAACACTTTTTTGCCTGCGGAAAAAATTGAATATCGATATACCTACAGAAGAGCCGTAACTAACTATGGAACGGTTTCGTCCTAACATTGAACTTCAACTTTAGACCAGGATATCATTGGAAAGAGCACGGAATACTGATCACGAATATGGGTGCCAAAATTGCAAAATGAAACACCTGAGCGAGATATGGCCTGCCGAAATCAGGGGCCTCACCACAGGCTGGCTGTGCGACACACCTGGCGCGAGAGTGGTGAGTCATCAGGGCTTCGTGAGAAGGGACATCCAGGTGCAGCGGTGGCGCAGGGGTAGTGCTGCAGCTCGTCAGGTGCGACGACATTGGTTCTGTTCCCGTTGCTGCCGTTTTTTTTGCAATTCATAATTTATCTTCGAAATGACCTTTTGTTTTGAATTATGGCACGTTTTTCATTAAATAGCCGTCGAACTTACCATACACGTTTGTAGAAATGCTTGAAGGCAAAAAACTGCTATGGTGACATTTTTACTTACTATTTTGCACGAATAGAGTCCAAATGATATATTGAATAACTGTTTCTAACAACCTTGGCATTCATGGAACAAAGCAAAAAATGTGTGAAGCAAAAAGGTAAGTTGAATGTATGATGAGGAAGCTCAAAATGTCGTTGATCTGCTGCCTTTAATTCACTCAGTATGCCCTTTTCACCAGCAAACGTGGTGTTCATTGTTCTCGCTGAATTTGGGACGTCAGACGATGCATGCACCAACTCGTGAGGAGAACAAGATCGCTAGAAGGTCCGCAGTTATTCTACGTGACGGTGATGCAGCCTCTGCTGATGTCGAAACGGATGAAAATTTGGGGTCAGATGTTTCTTCTGATGACGAGTCCGATTGGGACCACTGCGATGACGAGGGCGAACAAAACTCGAGCACCACGCATGAGAATGTTATTCACTTTGACACCAATATTCCTGCCGGGCAAAAAAAACGGGAGCAACGGGAATCGAACCTAGGATGTCGCACCTGGCGTGACCTTCTTACGGAGCCCCGATAACTCATCACTCCCCTGTCATGTGTGCTACACAGCCAGCCTGTGGTGAGGCCCCCGATTTCGGCAGGCCATAAGGTCGCTCAGAAATTTCATTTTGCAATTTTGACACCCATATTCGTAATCAGGATTCCGAGCTCTTTCTAATAATCCTGTCGCAACTTGAAGTTCTATGGGTCGAAACCCTTCCCTCGTAAGGGGTGGATATTGCCTTTAAAAAGATAAATAATTATAAATAAGTCTATGCTCACATTCGCTGACCTGACGCTGTGTATTTCAGCAAGGAAAGGAACTCCAGGATATAGGCAATTTTAAAATGCTGTTACAGGATATTTTTGTTGCGATGTTGTGAAAACACGTCCTCTACGTGGTAAATGTCGCGTTACGTCCACTTGTGTTTGAGTACTGGGGTCGGATTCATCAACGACTGCACGGCTTATCAAGTGAGATGGTGAAACATTTCACCGCGTTATCGGGGATTTCGGCTGTATTTTCTATGCTAAATTGCCGTAAGTCCTTAACGAATCCGGCCTCTCATGAGATGCACCTCCCTTCTAACATTACGCTCAGAACACGTCAGTTTTCCAAGCTAACAGTATGTCCATTCTGTCAATCCCCCACCCTCCTCCCTCCATTACACATCCCACCTGCATTGAATAAATTTATTTATGTTTATTTATTTATTTATTTAAAAAATTTAAAATTGTAGAAAACACAGAGCATGGCCGTGATCGCCTTAAAAGGGCGCGGGTGTCCGAAACAAGGAAGGCCAAAAATTTCTCATTTAGTGCAACAGTGCGCGGAATGGGAGATTTAGACCTTCGCGTGGAAGGACCCGCACTCGATAGTACGGGTGAGCCCTATAAATCCAAGACAGGACCTCCCGCAAACGCATTAAGGGTTTGGATTTGAGTTTGTTATACAGCAACTAGGTTTCGCTCTGTCACAGGTCGATCATTCGATTTGTCGCCACCTCCCCTATTTTGCCGGGATTTTTTGCTGCACTGGTGCATTGTAGCTGTGTGCGTGGTCTACAAAAAGCAATTCCTAACGTTAGGCCTATGGTATCCTCCCGCGTCGCGTCGGCCACGGCTCGGGGCAACTCTCAATGATCTGCCTTCGCTGATGTGGCGGACAGTGCAGTGAGTGTCGCGGTTGTCAGTTGTCACGCCGTCGTTCCCGTGACGCTTCACGAAGGGGTGTTACACACCCTGTGGCGGAAGAGGAACATAGTTCTGCGCTACGGCCGTCACTGGCTGTCGCTCGTCGCCGTGCACTGCACAGCGACTGCGATGGTCGCGGAGGGGGGAGGGGCGCCCTTACACTTCTTTCGACCGCGCGTTGCGAGGCATCGCCGTCGCTGTGCAGTCGCGCATCACTGCTGTGGACAGGGAGTATACCGTAAAATATAATATAAATATAATATAGGCCTTAGTGGATGTCCATTGAATGTAAGATAGCGTCCGCTCCTCCCCCCCCCCTCACCTTCCTCGAAGTCACTTTGCGCATCGTCTTCACCTCTTCGGTAGTGTACACAAGGGCTGACCTCGCTGAAGATACAGTACGTAATACATGTGTCTACCCCAGTATTTTATGATGTCGGCCCACCTTCCAGAACATACCATTTTGAACAAAGGGAAAGACTTACAACTCCCATCTGAAACGTTCCATAGGCACGAGCGTCGAACGCGTGGCACAGCTTCGGATGATCGACTTTAGTGATGTCGAGCTGCACACATGGCAACTTTGGGAGAACCACCGGCGGAGTCATCTGAAAAGGAACAGTGGGACTGCTAGTTCAGCTCTTCCTAAACAACTTACCGATAATTGTTTGCACTGCTGCCCCAACACCTCTGGTAAGGTAGCCAAAAGAAATAGAGCATACGTAACTAGACCACGCATGCCAGCCGCTTAAATTGTAGTGCGGCGTACAATAACTAGAGAATTTTAGACGTTGCTATCAGCTGGATATCTACGTCGAGTGATTACATTCAGCTTCTGCTCACACACCTTATTATCCTACCTCACGTTAAATCTTCTCAATGCTTCAGTTAGGAAACGTTTTCACAATCACCTTCCACAATAGAGACAAGGAAATGCGGTCTTAAAACTATGCCCCTACTGTCGTTTGAATTGCAGGTTGACGTGCAGATTTGCGGGGTACTGCAGTGGGCGGTTGCTGCCGTTGCGTCGTTGATTGGGTCGGCGTCCTCGTCCCCTTTCGTTGCTCAGTGGACATCCGATCCCCACTGAGCACGAAAGGTGTTTGAGCCTTGGATGGCCCATCGGAGATTTTGAGTAACAATGTATGGTCTCCATTGTGAATGTACTAAAAAGCATATTGCTCGATGTTTGGGCGCTCAATGACAGAAAGAGCTCCGTTTACAACGGCTTAGGTGATCTGTAGGTTTGGGGATACTGTAGCAAGCGAGCGTGAACATTCAAACGGCAGTAGATGATAAGACATAATTTCGTTCGGGGTACCCATTGTGTTATGGCCACAGAAAGCATAGGTAGATCCCTATTTGTTTTCGTCCTGGAGAAGGCTGCTTATTGCGAGCACGATAATAATGCCATGTGCCTTCGTACGAAGCGATAGGAAAGCATTTAGCATTTTCAGAAGAAATGCATTGGAAAGAGTAACAGCATTTCGCTGTTACTCTTTCCATTGCGCTCTTTCCATTAAACTATCCCAGACCATTGTTGTTCGATAAATTTTCAGATCATTACGTCCTAGCTCACAAATTAACTCATTAACTCATAACTCCTAAGCTTCGCTTCATTTTTCCAAGTTTTTTTGTGTCTCTTATGGAACAAACGTGTTTTTGTTTGACATAAAACGCAGCTTAATATTCACCATATATTCACTAAAATATTCTATAGGCCACTAATATTACAATATTCTATATATAGACCACTTTCTAAAATATTTAGCTTAGCTTAACATTGTAGAAAGTGGCCTTTATATTCTTGGTGCTTGGAAATTTTTCCTTACCATGGAAAGGTCTTAGTCGTAGGCCTGACGATAAGGGGAGAAGTGGATAGTACTGCAAGAATCTCCACCCCTCGTGTAGTATTATAGAAAAAGATGTTTCGTTTTTGCTGAGTACTTGAACAAAAAGAGCTACGGGTTCTCGAAGGTGGGGAAGGTGCAAGACCAGATGCTCGACTCCCTTCTTCTTCTTCTTCTTCTTCTTCTTCTTCTTCTTCTTCTTCTTCTTCTTCTTCTTCTTCTTCTTCAGCGTTTATCCCGCATCGTAGCCGGGTGTTATGACGCCACCTTTCCCGATCCAGCGCCAGATCAGGGTGAACTCAGGGTGAACAGCAGTAATCTTCAAGTCCGTATGTAACGTATCTATCTAGCGCTGCTTGGCGCCCTCTAGGCCGCTTTCCTATTACCTCGAAGTTAAGGCCTATCTTGCGGACGCCGTTTTCTTCTCCACGCAGAACGTGGCCATACCATCGTGAGCGAGCTTCACGCATCTTGTCGGCTATCGGCGCGACACCAAACTTCTGACGAATAGCATTATTTCGAGTGCGATCCAGGCGCTTAACTCCTGCCATCCAGCGCAGAATCTTCATTTTCATTACGCTGAGGCGACCTTCCGTTTCCTTTGTCGCAGGCCAACACTCAGCTCCGTACTTCGCTACCGGTCGGACGACGGCTCTAGATATTTTCGACTTCAAGCGCTCCGGTATCTTCCTATCGCAGGGCACGCCAGTCAACGAGCACCACTTGGACCAAGATGCACTCACGCGTGAATTCTATTCAACCATCAGTTTGCCGTCAGACGCGACTGCTGATCCCAGGTACTTAAAGACCGAAGCGCGTGGGAGCTTGATGCCATTAACCTTGATGAAGCTGGACTCAGTAACGTCCGTCGTTAGATATTCGGTCTTCTTCACGTTCAGTCTGAGTCCAAACCGCTCCAATCGATTATACCAAGCTTGCACCTCTCGCTCGAGTTCATCTTTATCTTCGCTAGCGAGCATTACGTCATCAGCATAAAACAACGTCCAAGATCTTGCGTGATGGCATCCATGACGACAATAAAGAGGAGTGGGGAAAGTACAGAACCCTGGTGTACCCCGACAGAGATGGGAAACTCCATCGAGGTTCCAGCTGCAGCTTGGACTCGACTCTTTGGTCAATACTAGAGAATTCGCATACACTCTATGAGCTCTTCGGGAACTTCATGATGTCGCAAGGCGTCCCATATCATTTCACGCGGTGCGCGGTCAAAGGCCTTCTCCAAGTCGAGGAAGGCGATATGCACTAGCTTCTGTTTCTCGCAGTGCTTCTCTAACAAGAGGCGGACGGCGTGTATGGTATCAATGGTGCCACAGCCAGCTACGAAGCCGCACTGATTGCTGGAAAGCTGGACGATACCACGAATTCGTCCGTCGACAATTCGCTCAAAAATCTTCATACTGTGCGAAAGCATACGAATTGAACGGTAGTTGGAGCAGTCTGCAGGACTGCCCTTCTTCTTCCAAATCGGAATCGACGTACTTTGGCGCCAACACTCAGGCTCCTTCTTTTCTGCTACAACTTGATTAAAGAATTTCGTCAGCCACTCAGCAGGGTACCAAAACTTCGACTTCCACAGTTCTGCTGCCACGTCGTCGCGCCCAGTCGCTTTGCCTGGCCTCACCTTCTTCACAGCCGCTTCAGTCTCCTCCACGGTGATCTTCTGGATGGGGCCGTGGGTTGGAGCCGATGAGGGGATGGCTGGATGAGGAAATTCTACTATAGAGATTTTCTCAAAGTAATCGCGCCACCGCTCGTCTGCGGGAGCGTTCAGCGGCGGCGGCGATGTATTGTACTCTCTCTAGTCGGTACCAACTGGCGCTTAAGCATAACGCGCCCCGATGAGAATCGCGGGTCCGCATGAACGTGAATCAGCTGCTCAGGCTGTTTCTCGGTTCAAATGAAGGCGAACGCAAAGGGATGCTTGTGGTGAACCGTCAATTCTTACTCTACGGGAGAGATATCTTGGAGGCCGTTTCAATTCAGATTTGGCCTATAATTTTTAAGCCAGACGATGAGCAAGACCAGCTATCAGGTTAGTTACCAGGATATGATGCCAGCCCATACAACACTAGCGCTATTTGCACTCAACATTCGCGACGGAGCATTCACCCGCAGCGTCGGGGCATTCCGTGCGATCAAAAACCCTGTAGTTTAGGGTCCGGACCCGGGACCCGCCTGGCGCAAGACTTGATCGTTACAAACCATCCAGCACCTAACAAATGCGTGAGACGCTGTTTTGAGTAATCTGAGTTTGGACCCACATCCGTCATTCCTAAAGAGCAACTCTTTCAACTTCTACTCCAACAAGTCAATCTAAATTTTCCCTGACAACATTGTATGAATACCAGTGAGCACTGCCCGGGAAAGGCATCGGGCGGTGGTCACTATAGTTACGGCTTTCGCGTAGATGACACACGAAGCCTATTAAGCTTTATTGAATGTATAAATATTCGAAAAACAATGGTTGTACAAGTTGAAACACTAATCGTAAGATATGTACGCTGGTTGCTGTGGTCCCATGAAATTACAAAAAATAAACCAATACTTCATGCACAAATCTTTACCTCTAAGAGACGCACAGCTTTGAAACCACACATACGGAAAAACCAACCTGTAATAGTGCCCGTCAACAAAGAAATTAGCACATCAAAATTTGAACAGGTTCGGACGAAATTTTCGCTTCCAACGCGTTATGGGGCACAGGTGAGGACGTTGAAGCTTCTTCCGCTGTTGTTCGGATTGACGTTACCGTATCCACCTCAGTAGTTGCTGCTTCGGTTGAATCTGCTGATGTAGCGACCATCGCCAGGTCCAGAAACGGTACTCGAACAATGAAGCTTTTCTTCAAACTAATCGAGGACAAACAATTATGGGTACTGATGTTGGTTAAAGCCGTTGTTCGAAGTTGCATAAATGGCTAAACGCCTGGGTATAGTTGGCGTATTCTGGAGAGTGCTCCAAACTAAGTTACGCATGCCTCCCGCTTATTCCTCAAAAATCAAATGGGAAGAGTGCAATCCAACAATACATACCAATGCGTAATTCTGAAAAGTTTCTAGGCCTGCTTGAAGACGCACCAGAAGAGGAAGATATAAAAGCGAATGGTGTGAGAATGAGTAGCATTATGTAAAGGTTAGTTTACACAGCCAAAAAATGGTCGAAAAGCCAAAGATAAGTGTGGGTGCTAACGAAACCAAATGGATTTAGCCCCATACTAGTAGGGGAGAGCATTTCATTCTGTTTGACAACAGCAGCAAAATTGAAAGCAGACATCTCCTCAAGGGCGACGCTCTACGACAGAACATATTTTCACACAAGATAAACTCAAACTAAGCAGGAGATCCAGTACGTAGGAAAACTAAGAAAAACAAAAATGAACAACGAAGTATAACTTAGTTAACTAGTTAACTTAGTTAACTTAGTATAACGAGGTGCACCTCGACGTTCTCGGCTGGTGCCTAGAGAACGTCGAGGTGCACCTCGCGCACTGGCATGTCTCTGCGGAACGGCCTGGGTCGGTAATCTTAATAAGGGGCTGGTATCGAGTGCATTCTCTCTCGAGAAATGGGAGCAAACATGTCGCAGTTTTTAATGATCAAGGCGGAAATGTTTAATTCAAATGAAGTGACTGCAACTATCACTTACCTTTTAGATTCCAAGAAAGCATCAAGCACTATGGAATTTGAGAATGGTTGCTCTAAGGGGTTCTCCTTCATAATGCTTAGCTTCGTAAATTTCCCCAAATGTGCGAGGACCTTAAAACCTTTTTAAGCAACATGTTTCTTAATAAGGTTATTAAATCCTCGTTATCTCAAAAGGAGGCATGGCTTAGGTAAAGATATCAGAGTTAAAGACCTAGTGAATGAATTGGCTTACCGCTAAAGGACCACTATCAAAATTCAAAATTTAAAACTCGAAGAAACACTCACCTGCTCGACTGACGCCCGGCTAGTCGCCTCGCAGTCAGTCGTCAGCGACCAGAAATTGAACATAAAAATCGTAACGAAGCAAAGGAAGACAAGGAAAGGGCAGAAATGGACGACGAAGCCAGAAAACGGGAGGCGAACGCCGAAGATAATCAGCTGCTCGGCGTTCTCGACCACGGAGTTCAAAGGGAGCGCCCGCCTCCACTCTGGGGCCGTATGCTATTCTCTCCCGACTAGGGGATGGAACCCGGCGCGAAAAAGCCGGGTAACATCCTCGAGTTTCGATGCTCCTCACACCACCTTATGCACATCTCCAGGGCGTTCCCCGGGGATGGCAGAGATGACAGAGTAGGGGAGAGACGGAGGGGAAATCGATGGCGACGCGGCAATTCTCAGTTTTTCATACTGCTCAGCTGCGATTTTAAGATCTTTCCGTTGCCGAGGTCTCGTTTTCGTTTTGTTTTGTGATTGTTCGACTTGTTTCATATAATTTCAGGGAATTGTAGCGCAGAGGTTGAAGAATGGGTCGAGAGTTATGTGGAGGGAGGATCGACAATTATAGAGGTAGCGTATAAGTCTTTTCTTGTTATGCTACACTGAGGATTGAGTACCTTAATAGTTCCTGTTGCCAGTTAGTTTACTATTTAAGTAAAAGAAACAGGCTTGTTGCGGGCGGGATGTTTTTTGCAATTTCACTGCCGGGCGGGACACACTGTAACTCTAGGCCCCGCAGTCGAGTACATGGTAGTGCGCTCTCTTTCTTTCTTCCCGACAGTGTATTGTTGTTATGATGGATTTCG
Organism: Heligmosomoides polygyrus polygyrus; assembly: GCA_947396885.1. Taxonomy (NCBI): domain Eukaryota; kingdom Metazoa; phylum Nematoda; class Chromadorea; order Rhabditida; family Heligmosomidae; genus Heligmosomoides; species Heligmosomoides polygyrus. The sequence goes on from OX377202.1 coordinate 87,673,503, forward strand.
AAGCATAACATCTGTTATTAACACCACGTATATCGGTTCAGAATGCGGACCTCTACGAACCTTGGAATAGGAGGAAAGGGACGAAGGAAGGCCCCGTGCATTCGCACGGATACTGAGACAGGTTGGAGTTTGGTTGCATTCTTTCTTACATGTTTTTATACTACCAAATTTTATGTTTCAGGATACGGGGCGCTATGAACCTTTGGACAGGAGGGAAGCGGAGGGAGGGATACGCGCAGTTGTTCATCTACAGGTACGGTTTGTTATCAAGCACTTTCATTCTTATTAGCTCTTCTTCTGAGCACGGACATGAAGCACGTATTGAAATGATGTCAGAGTGTAAACTTATTGTTTAAACTAACGCATCGGAGGCGGAGGAAAATATCTTGTATGGTGCAGTCCCAGTCGGGGGCAGTCTACCTTACACATACACATGTAAATAATAGTTGAAATGGAGACGCATTCAGCATAATGCACAACATGTTTACCTTGTGTTTTCTGGTCCTCATAAATGCTTTATTGGGTACCCAAAGCTGCATACCTGGTTGGGGAGGGGTTGTGAAGAAACACGGTTAAGTGAAACAAAATCTGCAACAAATACGACAAAACGTGTAGGTAAGGTAGAGCTCCCACCTCATTTCTTGAGGCCATTAGACTCTCATACAAACCTAGGAGGTTGGGGTGGGCGAGTCAGGGAGTCATAAGAGACTGTATGATCCTCTTCAGTTGACTTTGATGGCGCGAATTAGAAACAGGATGCGCCTTCGTTCTGTATAGATTTTTAACAAAATATGCATATATTTTAAATCGGGTTCTGACTCTACAATTGAAAAAAGAAATTATCGTTCTCTTCCTTTAAGATTTCCATGGAAACCTAGTGAACGAAAACGACATATACCTGAACGCTGATTTTAAGGAAGATGAAGATCCGCGGGCAGCTAGAATTTATTTTAACCAACAGTGAGACGGTGTGAAACTAGCGCCTTCTAGAGCACTAGTATACCGTCTTCAACTCGCGAGGCCAAGGTCATTCTTAAGGCATCTGGCATACCTCCGCGTCGCTCCAACGACTGGTAGCGGCGATAGTGTTACGCGGGTAGCTACGAACTGCGTAACTACCCGTAACTATCCTCTCAATACTATAGCCGCGACCAGTCGCTGGAGCGATTCGGAAGTATGCCAGATCCCTAACGGTTACATTAACTACTATAATGTATACCACCACGCTATGTCGGGAGGACCTTGTAATGGAATGATGGTACGCGTTACTGTTTCAGTTAGCTTAATACCAGGAACTTCATACAGGTTTGTTGTAGGCGAAAAGAAAGTTTCTGGATGACCTGGCAGAAGAAGTAAACTCGCTCGGAGTGCTCCTAGGAGCTGCAAGCAAATCTACCAGAAAATAAGGGATGAGATCAAAATTCTTAAGCGCTACAGTAATGCCATGGTGGGTCTATTTTTTCAGAGGATAATGGGTAGACTATCAGCGATCTGAAATACCTCAGGAAGTCGATTTAGATAGTGGAAAGATCTCGCACTGGAGGTGGCAAAGCGAAATTGCCACGGCTATCCGAACTACAAAAAAAGCCTTTCGAAAAGCAGGAGGAGAAACTGCGTCTAAGTGGAATCAGTTGCGGACAGGAATTCGGACAAAACGCTGTTATGGTGGTTTTCACTGCTGATATTGAATCCTTTTCGTGGGAGCAAGAAGTCCCTAGTTCAGTTCAGTTCTTCTTTGTTCACGAGGTTGAGCAAACGCGGCCTGAGCGGTGCGAATCGGACCGGAAGAGGCGCCCGCTTCCGCAATCTCCAACGACTTCTGCTTCAGAAACAAACAGGTAACGCTTATCAGTAGGACTGTCTGTTTGCGCGTTTTAATGTCTTTTTCCTTGATAATCTCGTCAGCTGCAATAGTGAAGGGCGAAATGGAGAACATTGCTCTTCGAAGAGAGGTTCTGAGGAGGAAGATCACGCTTTTCGATTTACAGATCGAATACTGGACAAAGAAGTCTAGGCTGTGATTTTTTTAGGAATATATGCGTTGATTTCTTAGGTTTTTATAGTATGCTAGGTTGTCCTGAACGCAGAATTCTTGTTTTGATTTCGAAATTTCGATATATTTTTCGAGTTTCTGGATGGATCCTGGGATTGTTTTCAGAACAATATGACAATTGTTGAGGTATGATGCGGTTCGGTTGCCACTACGAGCTCTTTACTTGTTTCATCTTGTCAAGCATTCTTTATGATTCTGGTGCTTTGTTATTGCATGTGATCTCGTTTTGAGACGGTACACAACAAACCTGAAAGGTGATACTGTTACACAGTTTGTTACACGAAAAACTAAAAAAAAACCTCGATATCACATTGTTTGCAAATTCTCTTCCACTACTATGCGGTGGACATCGGCTCTCATCGAGGGGTTCCGATGGGACTTCACCATCCTGGCGATCCAGACCCAGGTATTCATCATAGTTTGGCGGTCCTTATTTGTCATAGCTATATTCTGCAGTACACAACAGCAAACAATTATATTCGCAGCTTTTTCCGGATCGTTTCTAAAACACCAGTTTCAAAATCCTATCAGGTTGGTGCATAAGTTCTCGGACATTTGATACCTCCTGGGGCCGGATTCATCAAAGTTACTGCAGTAACTTTAACGGAGAATTGTAAGCAAATAGCTCAGATAACGCGGCTTATCAAGCGGTATAGTGAGCGATAAGCCGCGCTATCTGAGCTTTTCGCTTACAATTCTCCGTTGAAGTTACTGCAGTAAATTTGGTGAATCCGGCCCCTGAATTGAAACCGCGTTTTCCCACCAAATTTCTCACATGTATCAACTCGTAAATGGTCGATCGATAGACAAAGGAAAGGGCTACAAAACTGTTCCTAACATTTACTTCTGCGTTGTTAACGTCACCTATTATGGCTAAGCAATTCGTCATATTCGGCACGTCATGTTATTCCTGCATCAATCTGGCCTCAGTCGTATCGAATCGTATCGTCGCCTGAAAGATGTTTACAACGAGAGTGCTCCTGCTTGAAGTACTGTGTACCAGTGGTTCTCGAAGTTTGCAGTTGCTGAATTCTCCGTTGAAGGTGATGAACGAGAAGGCGTCCGATGACACTGGATTTGGATGGCCTCCGAAGTAGAGGGGAAGCGGACCCATACCAAACCACTCGCGAACTATCAAGCACTCTTGGTGTTAGTCACTCAACAGTCGTTCGAGGATTGAAGTCGATTGGCAAGGTGCAAAAATTGGGTCGCTGGGTACCTCACGACTTGGCACAACATGACGTGGATCGCAGAGCTGATGTCGCTCTGTCTCTCCTTACCCTCAGACGTACCCATGATCCACGGATGGCTGGACACCTTGTCACCGGGGATGAGAAGTGGATGCTCTACTCTAATTATCACCGGCGTGCACAGTGGGTTGACGCAACTGAAGAGGCAGAGGACGTTCCGAAACCCGACCTTCACGTGAAAAAGGTGATGCTATGCATTTGGTGGAGCGTTCTTGGCGTAGAATACTGGGAGCTGCTGGACTAAGGGATAGCAGTGACGGCAGAGGTTTACTTCAACCAAGTGAGGAAGTTGAGGGCCCACCTTCAAACCACACGAGGAGAGCAAAGTGAAGGTGTATTTTCAACACGACAACGCTAGACCGCATATTGCTAGAGCGACGGCGGCTGAGTTGGCGGACTACGGACGGACCGTTCTTCCACATCCACCCTACTCACCAGACCTCGCTCCTTCTGATTATCATTTCTTTTCAAGCCTGCAACGCTATTTGGACGGCCAGCAATTTAGGAACCGAGAGGATGCCACTGCTCACATTTTCGAGTCACAACCGGCCACATTTTGGAGAAAACGCATCCATGACTTACCAGCACGTTGGAGAAAGGCAATTGATGTAAAGGGTGGTTACTTCAAATGATTTGATATTGTTGTTCGTATGTTGTGATAAGAAATATTTCATGCTCCAAATGTCCGAGAACTTATACACCAACCAATGTATTGATGAGTATTAATGCATTCACTTGATTGCATTCCCCATGAAGAGTAAGGAACTGCCGCTTAAGGACACCAAAGCACTGTTCGTGATCGAGCACTGTATATCGCGTTCTTATAGCGTATTTCTGAATTGCTTTAGCCCTCAAATGATGAATGATTATTCGCCATTTTGATAATTCCTTGAGCAGTTCGCATGAAGTTCAGCGCCTTAAGCAGGAACTCTTCGGAACCACAAGCGGAGTCACCTATAATCGCTCCTTCCAGCTCCTTAGCCTTCAGCTGCGCATACAACTGCGTCGTCTTGAAGACGCGGGGATCGTGAGCGGACCCCTTCCACTTCGCCTAAATCCACCTTGTCTTTCCTTCAAAGTCCACACAATTCCCACGTTTATACTGTGGTATCCTTTGCGTCACACGCAATCCTCCACGTTACTGGAAGGCCTCTGGATGCGGCAGTGTGTGCCGCCTATGATGCCGACGATGCCAGGAATCCTGTACTTCTTGAAGAAGGCTCGCCTTATTTCCTTGCACTCCTCACTGTTCGGCCACGTGATTTACTGGCGGGCTCTCTTCACGATTGCCTTCACGAAGAGAGCAAGAACCCGAGAAACTGTCGCCTGATGACAGCCGGCGATCCGACCTGCGTCGCTCTGCATGACGTTGCGACCCAGCAAATGAATAAGCAGAGCCACTTGATCGACAACAGTCATGTCCACTCCTCTTCCGTGGCACCTTTCCAGATCTTCTGATACCATCTCGCAGATTTTATAGAGGACTGGGCGCATAAAGCGATAGTCTTTGCCGAACTCGACATCACTCAGAGTGTCATAGGGACACGTTCTGTCTCGGAAGAAGCGTAGAATTGAGCCATATTTCTTCGCGATGTTGAGAGTGGCGACAACGTCCATGTTGATTCCTGCAATAGTCATGGAGTCATGCATAAGGGAATTACCTTTGATGGATATTATCCTTCTCGATGTAGCATGTTGCAACGACCTCCTTCAAATACGGCTGTAGGTACGTCTTATCTCAGTACTAAAACATTACCTTTCCACTAATTCTGTGCTCCTTCTCTTGTATTCATGTATCCTTCATTGAGGGTATGTAAGTCGACAGTGCTTCCATGCGCTCATAGCAATACAACACTGTGGCCTTATCAACTAAAATACGGAATGTTTAACTGTGTTCAGTTCGCATTCCTCGCCTTCAGCCCCCCCCCCTTTCCAAGCTAGTATTACTCCTCATGAAGCGTGCAAAGAACACAAGAATTGCTAACCACCTGAATGTGATCATGGAGACGACAAGACGTCATGAGCGGGACTGTCTTGTATTCACTTCGCAAATATTGTTATACGATCTTTTCTCAACAAATGTCCGCCTATGGGCGCGTGGCGCAAGTCTGTCTTCCTTCCCTCCAATGGCGGCGTGTTTGTACTGTGTAATAAGAAAAGCTATGGCTTCTCAACTGTATCTGATACAAACGCTATAACACATTGTGATGGCAATAATAATAACTGTACTACTCCTTTGAAATGAACGCTGCGTACCATTAAGGGTTGACTGGCATCCATCTTCATCTTTCCTTCACGTTAATATTGTTAATGGAAAATCCCACCTTCATTCTAACTCTTCCTCCTAGTTTTCGATGGATAGCATAACTATACTGCCTCTGAGATTAAGTTTTTGTCAAAATTGTAGAAAGAAGCCACAAAGGCAACGTTCTACCACAGCAACGCTTCCAGTTATCCCTAGTCGCTGCAGTCCTTTCAGCTGATTGTAACTACTGCGCTCCGCTGCCAATTCCGCGTTCCAACGTCTCATTTTCGTTGCGCCCTCGGCTCGTAGCGAGCAAATTTCTAAGGGGACGCCGTAGCCGGCTATCTATTACTTCACCCGTCCCCAAGAGCGCTCGGGGGTGATGCATACCGGTGAGGTGGGCAGATCCCCTTTCATAACCGGCCGGGACGGTTGGGAGAGAACAGAATACGGCTCCTGGATCACCGCCGCTAAAATGCAGAGCGCAGACAGGCTCTGCTGGCGCCACTGGAGCTCGCCGCTGGCGATGAGCTCTGCGTCCCTCCCTAATGGTTAAGGATAGGACAGCGGCAACGCCGCAGAAGTGTGCGGAGCCCTGTTGCAGCGTTTTTTGGACGGACTATCCTTGCGAATGAATGGTGAGGCTCTGCCTCCAAAAATTCGCTTCTGGCAATTTTGATTTCGAAGAAAAACCGGGTCGCGGGCGCGGGTCGCCGCTTGAGGATAACGTCGTGAGGAGAGCAGTCGAAGAAAATCCGGAGACGAATACACGTACGTTAGCAGAGGACCTTGGGTACATCAAAGTCCGATGACAAGACATTTGGTGAGAATCGGCACGGTAAAGAAGATGTCGAAGTGGGTGTCTCATAAGCTGACCCATGAGCAGGGTTTGGCAGGTGTCGACACTTACTCCAACCTGCTGGTTCGCTTTATTTTGTCCCGCTTCGTGGTGAGGTCCGCTCTCCTGGTGCCATGTCGCCATCCTTCCCTATCCCGTGCTAGATCAGGTTGGACACCAGCTACTTTTAAGTCTTTGTGTAACGCATCAGCCCAGCGCTGCCTGGGACGCCCTCTAGGCCGTTTTCCTATTACCTCGAACTTAAGGCCTATCTTGCGGACGCTTTCTTCTTTTCCACGCAGAACGTGGCCGTACCATCGCAAGCGAGCTTCGCGCATCTTGCCAGCTATCGGCGCAACACACACCCAGTCGTCAAGCGCTGCATCTGCATCTTCGTCTCCATTACACTGAGGCAACTTTCCGTTTCCTTGGTCACGGACCAGCGCTCAGCAACGTATACCGCTATCGGCCGTTCGACGGTTCTGTAGATCTTCGACTTTAAGCGCTCTATCATCTTTTTGTCGCAAAGTACTCCAGTCAACTTTTGGACCATGTTGCACTCACACGTGAGTTCATCTCAACTAATCGAATTTCACGGATTGGTCTATTGAGGATTCGCTCGAAGATCTTTACGCTGTGCGAGAGCAAGCGAATAGGATGGTAATTCGAGCAGTCTGCAGGGCTGTCCTTCTTCATCCAAATGGGGATCGTCGTACTTTTCTGCCAACACTCAGGCACCTTCTTTTCCGCTACAACCTGGTTCAAAACTTGGCCAACCACTCAGGAGGGTACCAGAACTTCGACTTCAGCAGCTGGCAAATCTCCTGGACCGGTCTCCTTGCCCGGTCTCATCTTCCTCAGAGCGGCATCAGTTTCCTCCGTGGTGATCTTGTGGACGGGACCTTGGATAGTAGCCACAGAAGGAACGGCGGGATGAGGTAACTTTTCGAAGAAAGGAGGAAATTCCAACCCGTAAAAAAACTCTAAGAAGGAGGGATCAGTCAACACGTACAATAAGAGACAATTATTCACTGTCACTGTGCCAACCACGCGTCATATCAATGTCGGACGGTACCATTCGTAGAACGACTATTGTTCCTAACGAAGAATAAACTATGCCACAGTTATGGAAAGCTGAACCACCTCGCAAAGGAATGTGAAGGTCCCAGCTGTTTCAAGTGTGGAAAGAAACATCACCCTTCCACATGTGGAATGAGACAGGAACAAGAAGAAATAAGAAGGCAAGCGGACAACGGTTCAAATCCACAGCCAAGTGGCAATAACAGTCTTCTAAGGCCCCACGGTCAAAGGAGATAACTATTCAGGTCGATAAAACAGACCTAGAGACCCAAAAAATCGGGGAATGCTTAACGACATCGAAGAAGAAGAAGGGTTCGGAGCAGAATCCGATCAAGAAGAGAGAGAAGTGTGCCGCGGAAGCCACAAAAGGAAAAAACAACCTTCTTCAGAGGAATTGATAGTTGAAGAAGACAAGGATATAGATATCTGTTTACTATTGGACACAGGATCCGAGTTCATCTATCGATACACAGATGATCAAGGACCTCAATCTTCCAGCTATAGGTGAGAGCAAATTGAAAATGAGGACCTTCGGACAGACGACTGTCGGTCAACATACCAGGACACAACATCAAACGATTGCTAGTTCGCAATAGGCTTTACGATCGTTCATGCATAACGAGAGACTGCGTGATCTGCCCCTAGGGGAGACGTGAAGACTGTTCGCAGAAAGGTGTGGTTTACCAAATTCAGTGTTTAAGCTGTGGGGAGCTATATATTGGGGAAACAGGGAGCGTTCGCATCAGGGAACATATTGCTGGTAAGAGAAAGCGTAGTTTGGTAAACCCACTCGGTAAACATCGAGTGGATGTCCACCACGGACACGATTTTAATATTAAATGCACTGTGTTGCTTCGTGAAAGTGAGATCGGCCCCAGAAAGGCTTTAGAGGCCTTCTGGATCCGTGAACGGAATCCAACAATGAATAACCGAAGTGAGTGCATTTTGATCACCAGCGAGTTTTTGCCGTTTATCCCTTGCGAGCTCTGAGACTGTGCAATCTGTACACTTAACATCAGTATGGATCCGCAGTTGGTAGGTCTCAGTTGCTCAAAGGTGATCGAATAGCTGAGCATTCCCTCAGTACTTGTGGAACAACGGTGAGTTCGGCTTGCTTCAGTTAGATTCTGCTTGACACTCGTAGGAAATATTGAAACTGACAGAGCTGGAGAAGACGACGTTTTTGCCGAAATGGGTGTCTGGTCTTAGGTTTCGAATTTCTTTCAGGCCTTTGAAAACGACGAAGTTGTCGAAACGTCAGCCGAACAAAGTTGTTCCACTATAACAAACCTGCGTGGCACAGAAGCATTAAGACTACTCTCGCAATATGCCCAGGTTTTATGAAAACCGAACATGGAGGATTATACAGTCCTTTACATTAAATTGTCCAAAAGAAGAGCACCCAGTTCTGCTCACAGCAGAAGATCGACCGCCGACTTTAACTGACCGGAATCGATGGAGCTCCATGAAGAAGTGTTTAAAACAACCTACGTGCTCAGATTTTTTTTTGAGGAAGGTATCGTCAAGATTAAAGAAGGAAAAAAGTGGAATACTTAAGAAATATTTGGAAATCGACGAAGTAAATGCTTCCAACGACCTAATTCCTTCCAGTCAAATAATGTCGACAGCAAGAAACTTTCTACTACGGGTCCATCAACAAGGAGAAATCACAGAAGGCTTGTTGAAGAAGCTCAAGAATCTCAATGTGAAAGAAGACGACAAAGATCATTTCTTAAAGTGATATGGAAGAGTAAGGATGCACAGTGCAATAAGAAGCTAAAACACCAGTGCCGATGGCACCCAACACTAAGATGGCTCAATTTCTACTCGAAGAGGCCCATACTCGTCTCCATTGTAGCACGGCGCACACGATGAGTAACGTCGGGAACAGATACTGTATACCGAAGCAACGTCAACAAGTGAAGAAGTTTATCCGTTCGTGCGTGAACTGCCAACGATTCAACAATCTTCCATACCAGTATCCGGATACGGAGGAACAATCCAAAACATGAGCAGTCAGAACAAGACCGTTTGAACCCACAGTGGTCGACTAGTACTGCTTCGCTACGGTTCTATATTGACGTGTGCAAGGACACGTATCATCCACTTGGAACTTGTGAAGAACAACACCACGATGTTGTTTATAAAGGCTATGAGACGGCTCATAACCAAAAGACGAGTCCCGAAGTCAATCACCAGCGACAGCGCTACTTTCGTACTAGGAGCCGAAGCTTTGAACGAAGCTACGGAAAAGCTCGGAATAGCTGCGAAGGCAGGGAAACTTCAGAAGAACTCATGAGTTTCGCATCAAGTTTAGAAAAAGAGTGGAAGAGCATTACGCCGTTTGCACCCAGAAGAACAACGATACTGAAAGAGGAATATCAGACGCTACTAACAACAGACAGAAGAGAGACAGAAGCATCTCTGAACTCACGACCATTGATATACCAGGACGCAGAACTGGACAGTATCGTAATAATTTGTCCAATAGACTTCATACAAAAGGAAATGGTCATCTCCTGTTCCTGTGATCCTCAAAAAGACACCAACTACTTCAATACACAAGAAGCTTCCAAATTGAGGACAATGTCTCAGGCTACTGAGGCCTTAAAGGATTCAGTCCAAAAAGTTGACAAATACGTATCATGCTGAATAGCAGGACTAATGTCTCAAAGAATTAAGGGAACCTCCAGAAAAGGAGAACGGCCGCCAGAATTTTAAGCGCGGAGGAGGTCGTACTTGTATCAAACCCAGCAGTCCCACGAAACTCTTGGGAACTAAGAAGAATCATGGATGCCGTGAAGTCCGAAGATGATCAAATAAGAGAATTAGAACTTCTGGTTGCAGGAGGAAGCACCATAAGAAAACCACCTAACCTATTAATCCCCCTAGAGATCCGACAATAAATGGGAGAACACTTAGAAGACACCATACTCGAAGAAGAAACAGTTGAGAGAGGTCCCTGGGATCAAGCTCACAATCTTTGTCCCCCGAGAAGTCCTGGATATCTTTTCAACAAAGCCGAATCCGAAGTTTATCAGCAGCAAATTATAGAAGAAACTGCGTTATATAATAGGACTATATAAGAAAATGAGAAGAATGGTGCTACAAAGAACGGAACTGCTGATAATCTGGAATATGTAGGTAGTAGAATTGGTAGCGATGTCCGTTCCTCCTCGTATTGCCACTGGAAACTGCTTGCCTTTGCAAGCCGAGCTAATCACGGACAATCGAATGTAGGCGACAGGCGCTAGTGATACGAACATTTTGTGTCACATAATATGGTTAATGACATTTCAGAGCTCTCGAGATAATGCTACGGCGTCCGCGGAAGTCGACGCGCACCCGCAAAGCCCGGCGAGTGTGAGAAGTATACGAGGGTACCTGGTGCGAGGACGGCATCGGGAGGCAACTAGTCCGAAAGTCCCGTATCGTAGGTAAGATCCGCGTAGCAACGTTGAATATGGACACGTTGACGGGCCGCTCGTGCGTTGGTAGAAGCGCTCGAGCGAAGAAAGATAGGTTTCTGTGCGGTGCAGGAGACGAGTGGTCCTCCTGCAAGTCGAGGGACATTGGCCGCGCTTTCAAGGCCATTCTGTCCGGCAGTCCCAGGACCACCAGTGGTGTTGCTATAATTGTCTCCGAACGTTTTCGTGACGCGATTGCAAGCGTAGAACCTATCGACGGCCGCTTGATGAAGATTATTGCTGCCCTTGAACAGCGACGATGTCATTTCTTTTCCACATATGCGCCGCAGAAGGTTGCTCCGAGCAAACCAAGGACGACTCTGGTCCCTGCTTGATGAGAAGACAGCGGAAACACCGTCAGAACATGTGGTTGTTGTGGCAGGTGGCCTTAATGTCATGTCGGGGCTACGAAAGACGGCTACAGAGTGGTTTTGACTATGGGTCTCGCAACGCCGATGGTGAGCGTATACTTGAGTATGAAGACTCACACGACCTCACTATCGTGAATACCAAATTTCGAAAGCGTCATCCACCTCATCTCGTCTTATGGGAACGCGGGAAAGCCAAAACACAGATTGACTATGTCCTTGTTAGGCGTCACGAACAAGGCCTTGTCACAGACGCGAAGACCGTGCCGTATGACACTGTTGTCACGCAACATCGTCCACTGATCTGCTGAAGATCACACCTCCAAGGTGTAAGCGTGTCGAGCGCTGCGGGATGGCTAGAATTAAATGGTGGCGATTGAAGGAAATGGAAGCAGCTGTTATTTCTCGCATTTGGTTGCCGACGGTAACAACTATCGACGAAACCTGGAAAGAGGCTACCAAAGCGATAACTCGGGCTGCACGCCTCGAACTCGGCAGAGCGAAGCCTGGACGGCGTTGCGTCGACAAGCAATCTTGGCTGTGGACTGATGATGTCAGAGAGAATGTCATGGATGAGAAACGGCTATATCACGTATTTATCGGTGATAAAACAGTCGATAATTGGCGAAGTTATCGAGAATCGAAGAAAGCGGCAAAGAAGCCAGTGACCACTGCTAAAGCCGCACACTACGCTGATCTTCTTCTTCTTCAGCGTTTGTCCCGCTTCGTCGCGGGGTCCGCTCTTCTGGTGTCATGACGCCACCTTTCCCGGTCATGCGCTTGATCGGGGTGGACGCCAGTTACTCTCATGTCCGTGTGTAACGTGTCAGACCAACGCTGCTTCGGGCGTCCTCTAGGCCGCTTTCCTGACACTTCCAACTCAAGGCCTATCTTGCGGACGCTATCTTCCTTTCCACGCAGAACGTGACCGTACCATCGTAAGCGAGCTTCGCGCATCTTGTCCGCTATCGGCGCGACACCGAACTTCTGCCGAATAGCATCATTTCTGATGCGGTCCATGCGGGTGATTCCAGCCGTCCAGCGCAGCATCTTCGTCTCTATGACGCTGAGGCGAGTTTCAACTTCCTTATTCGCAGGCCAACACTCAGCGCCGTATATTGCTACCGGCAGCACGACTGTTCTGTAGATCTTTGACTTCAGGTGCTCTGGTATCTTCCTATCGCAGAGCACACCAGTCAGCGAACGCCACTTGGACCAAGCTGCACTCACGCGTGAGTTCACTTCAACCATCAGACCGCCGTCAGACGCTATTGCTGATCCCAGGTATTTAAAGACCGCAGTGCGTGGAAGCTCAGTACCGTTAATCTTAATGGAGCCGGACTCGTTTACGTCAGTCGTTAGGTACTCGGTCTTCTTGACGTTCAATTTGAGTCCGAACATCGCCAGACGGTCGCACCAAGCTTGCACCTGCCGCTCGAGACCTTCTTTCTCTTCGCAAGCGAGCATCACGTCATCAGCATAGAGCAATGTCCATGGGACAGGCTTCTGAAGATCTCGCGTAATGGCATCCATGACGACAACAAAGAGGAGTGGAGAAAGCGCAGAACCTTGATGCACCCCGACAGAGATGGGAAACTCCATCGAGGTTCCAGCTGCAGCTTGCACTCTACTCTTTGGGCAAGAGTACAGCATCCGCACCCACTCTATAAGTTCCTCAGGTACGTTGTGTTGTCGCAAGGCGTACCATATAACCTCACGCAGTACGCGGTCGAAGGCCTTCTCCAAGTCGAGAAAGGCTATATGCACCGGCTTCTGTTTCTCACGATGCTTCTCCACCAGGAGGCGGGCGGCGTGTATAGCATCAATGGTCCCACAACCAGACACAAAACCGCACTGGTTGTCGGAGAGCCTGACGATTTCACGAATTCGTCTGTCGAGGATTCGCTCGAAGATCTTCATGCTGTGCGAAAGCAAGCGAATCGGACGGTAATTGGAGCAGTCTGCAGGACTGCCCTTCTTCTTCCAAATCGGAACCGTCGTACTGTTGTGCCAACACTCCGGTACTTTCTTCTCCTTCACTACCTGGTTGAAGAACTCAGCCAACCAACCACTCAGCAGGATACCAGAGCTTCGACTTCCAAACATCGGCTGCCAGATCATCCGGTCCTGTCGCCTTGCATGGCTTCATCTTCTTTAGAGCCGCCTCTGTTTCCTCCACAGTGATCTTGTGAACGGGACCGTGAACAGAACCCACCGAAGGGATGGCCGGGTGAGGAAATTCCATAGTGGAAATTTCCCAAAGTAATCACGCCATCGCTTCAGAGCCTTTTTGCGGTCTGTCAGAAGATGGCCGCTCTCATCACTGATGCCAAAAAACTTTTCAATATCCTCGGTTTGGCGATGGCGGGTCTTAGCAAGTCGGTACAAATACCGCTCACCATCGCGTGACTCAAGCCTTTCGTTGACATCACTATAATGAGTGGCCTTCGCAACAGCCACGGCTTTCTTTGCAGCCTTATTCGCCTTCTGATACTTCTGCCAGTTGTCGGCTGTTTTATCGCTGAGAAACACGTGATAGAGCGACTTCTTCTCTCTAACCTTTGCCTTCACATCGTCCGTCCACAGCCATGTCTGCTTATCGACCTTGCGTCGCCCAGGCTTCGTTATGCCGAGTTCCAACCTTGCAGCTTGGCGTATCGCGTCGGTTGCTTTCTTCCAAGTTTCGTCGACAGTCGTGACTGTCGGTAACCGTACGCGGGAAATCACAGCTGCTTCCTTTTCTTTCATTCGCCACCACTTGATTCTCGCAGCACCGCATCGCTCAACTTGCTGCATCCTCGGAGGGGTGATCTTAAAGGTGCAGACAAGCGGTCGATGCTGTGGGGCGACCGTCTCATACGGCACGATCTTCGCGTCTGTGACAATGCTTCGGTCGCGATCCTTGACAAGGAGAAAGTCTATCTGAGACTTGGAGCTCCCACTATAGTATGAGATGAGGTGGGAGTCGCGTTTTCGGAAAACGGTGTTCACAATGGTGAGATTATGCGATTCCGCATACTCAAGAATGCGCTCACCATCGGCGTTACGAGACCCGTATCCGAAACCACCATGACAGCTGTACCCGTCCTTCGCAGCACCTACGTGCCCATTAAGGTCACCAGCGACTATGATGACATCTTTCGGCGGTACCTCTGCTGTCTTCTCATCAAGCAGGCTCCAAAGCTCTTCCTTGGCTTGATCGGAGCAGCAACTCAGCGGAGCATACGCAGAGAAGAAGTGATAGAGTCGCTCCTTCGCGGCGACAACGATCTTCATCAACCGATCGTCATAGCGTTCGACGCTTACAATCGAGTCACGAAATCGTTCGGAGACGATTATTCCGACACCACTGGTGGTCCTGGGACTTCCACATAGAACGGCCTTGAAGCCACGTCCTATGTCCTTTGACTTGCTGCAGGACCACCTCGTCTCCTGCACCGCACAGAAATCAACTCTTCTACGCTCCAGTGCTTCAACCAACTCGCACGAGCGGCCCGTCAACGTACCCACATTCAGCGTTGCTACGCGGGTCCTGCCTACGTTACGGGACTTTCGGACTAGCTCAGTTGCCCCCGATGCCGTCCTCGCATCAGGGACACTCGCATACTTTCCACACTCGCCGGGCTCTGCGAGTGCGCGTCGGCTCCCGCGGACGCCGTAGCACAATCTCGAAAAACGTGACTATTCATACACCATGTGATGTGACACGGGTCTTCGTAGGCCGGCCTGTCACAAGGGCCTGTCGCCTGCATTCGAGTGTCCGTGCTTAGCTTAGCTCACAAAGCGAGCAGTTTCCAGTGGCACCACGTGGAGGAACGGACATCGCCACCCCGCACACTACGCTGATGTGAGATAAAAACTGGAGACGCGCGATGGTGAGCGCTATCTTTACCGCCTCGCCAAAGCTCGCTGTCGCCAAGTGGAAGACATCGAGAAGTTCTTTGGCATTAACGACGAAAACGATCATCTTCTGATGGATCATAAGAGGGCTGTGAAGCGATGGCACGACTACTTCGAGGAAATCTCGAATGTTGAGTTTGACCATCCTGCTATTCCTTTTGCATCTCCTGTATACGGCCCTGTTCAGAAGATCACAGTGAGCGAAACCGAAGCAGCTTTGAGGAAGATGAAGTCAGGCAAAGCCACTGGTCCCGATGATCTACCAGCCGATCTGTGGAAGTCGAAGGGCTGGTGCCCTGCTGACTGGCTAACAGTTTTTCAATCAGGTTGTTGCTGAGAAGAAAGCGCCCGAGAACTGGCAGCAAAGCACGACCATCCCGATTTGGAAGAAGAAGGGCAGTCCTGCGGATTGCGCTAGTTACCGTCCAATTTGGCTTCTTTCGCACACCATGAAAATCTTCGAGCGAATTGTCGATGGACGTATCCGGGATGTTGTCCAGCTTTCCACGAATCAGTGTGGTTTCGTCTCTGGCTGTAGCACTGTTGATGCTATTCAAGCTGTTCGTCTTTTGCTAGAGAAGCACCGCGAGAAACAGAAACCGGTGCATTTTGCCTTCCTGGACTCGGAGAAGGCCTTCGACCGCGTTCCGCGAGATGTTATATGGTACGCGTTGCGAGAACATGGTGTTCCTGAAGAGCTTATTGAGTGGGTGCGCACTCTGTACTCTTGCCCAAGGAGTCGAGTGCGAGCGCCAGCGGGCACCTCGACGGAATTTCCCTTCTCTGTAGGGGTGCATCAGGGATCTGCACTATCTCCACTGCTCTTCGTCGTCGTGATGGATGCAATATCACGAGATCTCGAAATGGCGGCACCTTGGACATTGCTGTATGCTGACGACGTCATGCTTGCATGTGAAGATAAAACCGAACTCGAGCGACAGGCACAGGCGTGGTGCGATCGCTTGGCATTGTTCGGACACAAGCTAAACATCAAAAAGACGGAATACTTGACGACGGATGTGAATGAGCACTATTAAGATCGATGGTACTGAGCTCTCACGAGTTACATCCTTCAAGTATCTCGGATCAACAGTCACGTCCGATGGCAGCCTAAAGTTGGAGGTGAACGCGCGCGTGAGTCCAGCCTGGTCCAAATGGCGCTCACTGACTGGGGTGCTTTGCGACAGGACAGTACCTGAGCACCTCAAATCGAAGGTTTATAGAACAGTCGTCCGCCCAGTAGCGACGTACGGTGCTAAGTGCTGGCCCGTGACGAAGGAAATTGAAAGCCGCCTCAGTGTAATGGAGACGAAAATGCTACGGTGGACGGCTGGTGTTACGCGTTCGGACCGCATTCGCAACGACACCATACGACAAAGGTTCGGTGTCGCCCCGATAGCCGAGAAGCTGCGCGAAGCTCGTCCTCGATGGTACGGCCACGTGCTTCGCGCTAACAATGACACCGTCTGTAAGATTGGCCTGAACCTTGAAGTCCCTGGAAAACGACCCAGAGGACGCCCGAAGCAACGTTGGCTAGATACGTTGCGCTTGGGCTTAAAGATAGCTGGTGTGCATCCTTATCAAGCATTTGACTGGGAGAAATGGCGTTACCACACCACAAGAGCGGACCCCGCCACCGAGCGGGACAAACGCTTCTGAAAATGATGATGTAGGCACTAGAATTATTCTTAGTAGAAGAACATCTTCAGCTCTTTTCAGGGTGGCAGACGATTTAAAGAGGTGCGTACTTATTTCGGACCAGGAAGAAGAGAAATATCTGTGAGAAGATCAACTAAAATAAGTGGGCGAACCTGTATTTCCTTTCCTCAGGCAAGGTACAGAGCTCGTAATGGTGGGATTTACCACCACAATAAGTACAGCTCCTCAACGGCCTTTGACATCCTGCTTTCGGACACCTTTGGAGACACCTAGTACAGTATCCTCGTTTGTCCGCAATCGTTTTCCTGTCCCTCACCTCGGTATAGGCTAGACAGGCACCGATCAGATGTGCGCCTCGAGCGCTGCAAAATCTACAGACGACCATCCTCATCCCTTCGGTGTAAAGTGCTCGTGGTGCGTCGCCGATTCTTCTTTTTCGCACACGGCTAATAACTGGAGTTGTGACCAGGCAAGACGAACATCGAAGTCGGTTTTCCGCTTGCTAGGTGCTACTTCGGAGCCTGACTGGACATTGGACGAAGTCTCTCGCCTTCTTAACGCTGGTTCGTGTTTGGTCACTCCTGGGTAACCTCGCTCCATCATGCCGCGATCCTGCATTCCGTCATCCTCTCATGGGCGTGCAGCCTACATTCGAGACGGTCTTGGTGATTTTCAGTCTCTTCTTTGAATTCCGGGAGTAGTGTTTGCTGCTGATTGATGATTCCTTCGAGCTTCTCCATGAGCCTTTGGACAAACCTCAGGAACTCGTTTCTACTCGGCGGTTTCACATCTCACAGTTCTGTTCCACAGATCAAATTATATAGACTCTGTCATTATTTTGAGCTCATCCAGTCGTTCACAGATATCTTTATACTTGGCGTCTGAGTTTATATCACACGTTACGGACTCCTTTTCCTAGGCATCATTGCCTCCCAGCTCGGTTTAGGGATGGTCCGACTGCGTTCCTTTTGCCTCCTCTGAAGGTTCGTCCACTTCTTTTAGTTGCTCTTCTCATAGATCTTTCCCTTCTTTCTCCTAAATAAGTACGGACCTCTTTAAAGCGCCCGCCATCCGAAAGAGCTGAAGATGTTCTTACACTATGAATAATATTAGGTTGGCAACTAATTTCGTGGACTCTCAAGAATCTTCAGCAAAAGTACTTATTAACAAATAACAAATGACAATCTTTAATCAAAATAAGATTCCTTGGAATGCAGAAGTGCTTCCCATTTATCAGGTAGCTGGTCTATCCCACGCCAATTAGAATTATTGAGCTGTCAAGGCCAAGAATCTTTGGAAATTGTGCATTTTGATCCGGTCCACATTAATAAATCGTCTTTCAACCAAGAAGTACTGCATCAAACTAAAGATGTGGTATTTACTCGTCGCAAGGTCTGGGCTGTAAGGTGGATGAGTTTGACGCTCCTAGTCGAGGTCTTCTATTTTTAAAGACTTTCGGTTCGCTACGTTTTCTCCGTTTGGTGGTGTCAAGAAGGTATTAACTTCTGGGAGCTCATCAAGAATGTTGCTATAGACGAGTGGTTTGCTCAGCGTAGCCAAGATTGGTACAACTCTTTATTGCGGCTTACGTTTCGGCGTCGTCGCCTTCTTCAGAGCCTGGAAAAGTCGAAGTCATCTGAGAAGCTACCCTCCCAAATGCCATTTCATTCTGCAGGAACCCATCCAAAAGGCTAAGAGACTACGAAAACGATGCCGAAAGAAGTCGAAAACATGGCTAACCTTAGATGTGGACAAAAGGCGTCCACCGTCACCCTGGCTGGACGAAAGATGGGTGAATGAGCTTAGAGCCCGGTGGACCACCCGCCTTAGGGACCTAATGGGTCATGACCCAGAGGTCAAAACCCGCAGAGGGCGACGTACGGCGCCAGCTCTTGGGTCACAGCCAAGCACTCGTCCTTCCTATTGATCTGTGGGGACTTCGCCGCAATGTACAGCGCCTCGAGAGTTCGGCGCGCCGAAATCTCATCTTCACGTGCAAGGATCTTGACCTCCACCCCAAAACAGCTGTTCGCGTGCCGCCGCACCCTGTGCTCGCCCAAGGGAGTGGAGACTTGGGACCTGCGCAACCCGTTCAAGTGCTCCTTGATCCTTACGCACAAGGGTCTACCTGTTTCACCCACATACTCCTCTCCGCACTCCGCACATCTGATCAGGTACACCACACCAGACGTTTGACAGTCACCAACCTTCCCAAAAGGACAAACAACACATGATGGTGTTGTGCATAGGCGGTCATACAAACGGTTCCGGACCAGCTGCTTCTTAAGGTTGTTAGGTGGCACTGCTACCACCCTCACATCGTCTTGCAGCTCAGCCTTCCTAACGCAGCCACGGATGGCTGCGGTCAGAGCGTCCGAAATGAACGGGACACAGAATGTCACCTTTGACCGTTCTCGCTGCGATTCCTCAGCGGTTCTTGGCTGTCGTCTCTGCCCACTAGCCCCGCCAGTGGGAGCATATCCATTCTGAATCGCGATGCGGTGCGCCATATTCACAGAGTAGGCCCTTTCCGCGGTTTCAGATGAAACCGCTCGAGCAGTGCGGAACATATTCTGAACCACGGCTCTTTTCATACTGAATGGGTGAGCCGATGCGCAGTTAACAATGATGTTCTTGCTTGCCGGCTGGCTGTGACCCAAGAGCTGGCGCCGTACGTCGCCCTCTGCGGGTTTTGACCTCTGGGTCATGACCCATTAGATCCCTAAGGCGGGTGGTCCCCCGGGCTCTAAGCTCATTCACCCATCTTTCGTCCAGCCAGGGTGACGGTGGACGCCTTTTGTCCACATCTAAGGTTAGCCATGTTTTTCGACTTCTTACGGCATTGTTTTCGTAGTCTCTTAGCCTTTTGGATGGGTTCCTGCAGGATGAAATGGCATTTGGGAGGGTAGCTTCTCAGATGACTTCGACTTTTTCAGGCTCTGAAGAAGGCGACGACGCCGAAACGTAAGCCGCAATAAAGAGTTGTACCAATCTTGGCTACGCTGAACAAACCACTCGTGTATAGCAACTGTCTACCTAGCATTGCTGAATCTTCTTGGCCTATGAACTGTTTTGAACCTACGTGCTAGGTAAATTACGTACGCGATCCATAGGGCCACAGGTGTCAGTTTCCAATATATTCTATAGTCCGCTTGAAATCGTTCACATGCTATTGAACTGTCTAGGGGACATGACTCTTCTATTGGACTGTCTAGGGGATATGCCCTTCGTTGGCCTTGCCGACAGGCGCGCTGCCCATAAGAGCTGGTTTATCAAATGTATTTAAACCAGAACTCTACAATTTCTAATGGTGACCTTAAATCCACTGTCAGGTCTTTCAAAATTAAGGTTTTTTTAACGCTTACACATCCATCCTTCCCCACTAGGCACCTCCGACTCGCCCCTTTTATCCCATCTTTTGGAGTTTGTTGTCAGTGTCTACTGTACAGATAGGTGTACGACCCTTGTTTCTATGGCAAATTTGCCTCGTAGATTAGCAGAATGTTCTTTTGCTGTTTTTCTTATACGGCACGTCTTAATCGTATTCAATAAGTAAATGTAAGTAATAGAACTTCTAGTATCTAAAATCATGGCTTCATCATCTGTGAAACAGGTTAAGGATAAATTCTTTTCTTATAGAGCATTTTTCCCAGCGTCGGCGGTGCGGTCGACGGCAGTGTACGCACTGCGTACGACACGCCCAACACTGTCGCCGAAGCATAACATATGCCTAAGTTTCTACAAGAGCTTGAACTGCTGTCCCATAACACGAGGGCTTTCCTTCAAATTTAGTGGATATTGTTGCGTGACATCGGATGATATCCGCTACTGACACTTTGCAGTTGCTCCTCCCCGACTAGGGCACATCTGTATATTGATTTGATTTTTTTCAACAACTGATTTGTTTGCACTCACTACTGCACATTGCGGCTGTTGTGTTCTATTTCACGCTGTGGCTAATCTTTGAGTGTAAATTAAATGTACAAAAAATAAATAAAAAGTCCCACCTTTCCGTTGGTGATGTACTTGTCGGGCAACTTGATAGTGAACTTCCTTTGGCATGGCTAAAAATATACAGTGCTGTTTAGAGTCCCTGGAAATTTCAAGAACCTCATAGAACCGTGTGACATTGTTTTTTGTGTATTGAAAAGGGAAAAGTAAAGAAAATCAATGAAAGGGCCGCTAGGAAACGGCCTGACCACTGACTGATTTGATTACTTGCTGAGTACCGCTTAACTTATTCCCGCGCTTCTCATTATCTTCATGATACCTCCACGTCTGCAGACATAATTAGCCAAATATCGATAATATTGATTGACTATCAACCCGTACATTGACTACGTTTATATGGCCATCCGCAGGATATTCGTGCGATTCGATTCTCACTTCAAATAGCGAACTCTGACCAAAATTGCCATTACATACAGAGTGTCTCAAAAAAACATGTATGCACTGTTTGAAAGGTGATAACTTTGCTCAGAGTAAAAGTACCGAAGAAGCTAAGAGCTCATTTAAATGATTTAGGAAGTAGAAATTTTCATTCGCATGAGCGGTATGGATTGCGCTATGCACTCGTCCGAAACTTCGCTTTATATTACATTCGACTGCTTGTGCTTCACAGGATACTTGCTGCAGTTTCTCCTTAAAGAAACCGAATCGCTTGATTTGTGCTTTTTTAAGGTTTGAAACTTAAAGCCACACTACGGCTTGCGAAAGTGCATGGTATCCTAAAAATGCAGGTACTATTTGAAAGGTTCTAACATTGCTGCTAGAGAAGCTTTTGAAGATGTTTGAGGCTCATATGAAAACACAAAGTAACCAGATTTATGTGGCGTGTAAACAGTCAAGATTGCGCCGTGCCCCCGCCCGAAACCTTGCATTTCAGATCGATTGCGCATGGGCTCAATGCTTGTTTCAGTCTTGTTACCTTTTTGATCACATTAACCTGTGCTGTGTTTCATTTAACGTTTTGAACCTGACCTGAAAGACACGTGACATGCAAGTCTATGATTGCAAAATTTAAATGTATGCAGGAGCCCTACTTTGTAAGGCGGTTTATGTGAACTGATGAAGCAACATTCAAACTGAATGGAGAGATGAATCGGCATAATTGCTGCTAGTGGGTGATGAAAAACGGTAAAAGAAGCACAACACGGGTTAATCTGGCCAAGTAGTGACAAGACTGTAGCAAGCATGAAGCCGATCCACAATCAATTGACACTAAAATGCAAGGTTTTAGGCAGGAGCATGGCGCAATCTTAATTATTTAAACACCACAGACATTATGCTACCCTGTGCTCTTATATGAGTTTTAAACATTTTCAAAAGCTTTACTAGAAGAAATGTTAGAACCTTTTAAACAGTATCTTCATTTTATAAGATACCCTGCAATTTTCGCTAGCCATAGTATTTTTAAGTTTTAAATTTTAAAAGAAGCATAAATCAATTAATACGGTCATTTGGCGAAAAAAATATAACAAGTATTCAAGCGAAACACATCAATCGAGTGCAAAATGCAAATTTTCAGACGAGCGCATGACGTAATCCATACCGCTCATGTGTCTGAAAGTTTCTATTTCTTAGTACCTTTATATGAGCTTTTAGCTTCTTTAATACCTTAACTCCGAGAAGGTTATCACCTTTCAAACAGTGTATGCATTTTTAAGACACGTTATATAGAAATTCTATTGGAACTTTATATAACCCATGAAAAGCCTATTTTAGAAACTTGATAAAATATCGATCGGCAATGTTTACGCGCTGCGAAATCCACTGCCCACTGCCCAAAATATTCACGCGTCCCAAGTCATAGAGCTTTGGCAGTTTCGGTCGGAAAATCGACTATGGCTATCGAAGGTTGATCATACCGATTAATATGAAACGGTCGATGGATAGGTTTCTATTAATCGTTGAGCCTGATCATAGGCCAAGCTTCGTGGCCTCAACTCTTCCAGATAGAAGTAGAATGCGTGGCACACTCCACAAATGCATTGATTAACACCTCTATGTACTTACTCTACCCCTTATCATTTTAAGGATAAAGGATAAAGGACGGCGTTACTCAATCCCTTCTGGGATGCGCCAGCGCATTCTACTTCTACAGGATGTCGTGGAGGCGACATGAATGCGTATTTGGCCACACAATGACTTGCGGTGGCCAGCCGATGAACAAGTCAGCGCTTTACCCTTCCCAGACAAGTCTGGTACCAATTCACCGACCCCGGAGGGATGGAAGGCTTGGTTGGCCTGGGCGGGAAATCCGAACCAGAAACCTGGTATCGGGTGCACGCGGCAGTCGCGCCTCCTCCGACTGCGCTACACGCGCCCAATTATCATTTTATTTCGGATTTATAAAAGATCTAATCCGTACAGTTATCATTGCGTGTCTCCGTCCGTCCATCTGCGCAAAGTTAGTTACTGGTGAAAAGACGTTGCATCTCTGCTCATGCTATTGATTCTTACCCATATTTGGCTGTTTGAATCAGAAATCGCGTGAATATGCTGTCCGTAGACAAGCTTCACGAAACGTTAACAAAACCGAAAAGCCAATCAATATTGATCTATTAGTGATTTTTAAGTGATTTTAACCAGAAATACTCATCTAAGGTAGAAATCACCTCAGTGTAATATTCGATGAACAGGCTTCCTTGCAAACTAGCGATAAGGAACGATCAATCAATACCGATCGATACTTTGGATTCTCCTATAAATGACCTTTTGAAGCAGAGGTGATTTCATTATCAGGATCGATGGATAGGGCTCACAACGAGTACACACGATAGATCATATCGATTTCCGTTCCCGATTTCGTTCAGAATAGAGCGGATGAACTGATCGATAATTGTAGAACACGTCACAATTTGAAGTATCAAGCGTCCGATATAATCCGGTTGACTTCTGGATTTACAATGGAGGCAAAAGTATCAGCAATGTGTCAAATTGAATGTCAGAAAGGGTAATTTGGGCAGAAACTTTTCGATTAAAAGAAACATTTAAAAAATCAAAAAAAATGTCGAAGGCTGCCGCCCTATGGTCTAAGGATGCGCTTTCTGGCCGAATTTTGCGAAAATATGTTTGCTATGGATCTTATGTGACGCTTCTCTTCGCTCTTTTGGGCTACGATAGCTACAGTAACCGAAATCTGGCAGCTAAAGCACCTTCATGTCATTGCAGTCGTGGTAGATGTTGAGCTTGGGATCAATAGGAGTGAATTCCTCGGTATAACCGCGCAATTCGAACTCCCCCTGGGCGTTCGTCTTTCCGGACGCCATCAGGTCATCGGCATCGATTCCTGAAAAGCAGAGCTATCGATTAGTGAGCAGATCGATATATTACGGAGGTATTACACCACTCATTTACAGGATGGCCCGTAGTTGGAATAATTAGGTTAAAGGACGGGTTACTCAAGCCTTTTCGGGATGCGCCACACATTCTACTTCTTCAGGATGTCGTATGTGCAACTTGAATCCGTACTTGGCCATACAATGACTTGGGGTGGCCAGTCGATGAGCAAGTCAGCGCTTTATCCTTCCCAGGCAAGTCTGGTACCAATTCACCGACTCCGGAGGGATCGAAGGACGGTTGGCCTCGGCGGAAAATCCGAACCAAGGAACTGGAACCTGGTGAACGCGACAGTCGGCACCTCCTCCGACTGCGCTAAACGCGCCCAGGTGCTCCTTATTATTTCTGAAGATTTGCTATCTTACTGGAAGGACGAGTGCTAATTGATTGGTTATTTGGAATCATTACTGTGGTTGTAACGCATTATTTCTATGGAGCGGTCAGCTTTCGTTTGAAGGGCCGACCATCAGTGTTCTGGTTGCACAATGAACAGACTTTGCTGGTTGATCGAGAACATTCCTTATTATTGCAACGTATTGTACTCTGTATTGGGCGCGTGGCGCAGTCGGAGGAGGTTCCCGCTGTCACGTGCACCTGATACCAGATTCCAGGTTCGGATCTCTCGCCCAAGGAACCAGGTCTTTCATTATTCCGGGGTCGGTGAATTGGTATCTGAATTGTCTGGATATTGCGCAGAATTGTTCATTGGCTGTCTCATTGTATGGCCAAATACGCATTCAATTCGCCTCCACGACATCCCGTCGAAGTAGAATGCGCG
The DNA here is from genome assembly GCA_947396885.1 of Heligmosomoides polygyrus polygyrus. Lineage (NCBI taxonomy): Eukaryota > Metazoa > Nematoda > Chromadorea > Rhabditida > Heligmosomidae > Heligmosomoides > Heligmosomoides polygyrus. Next base: position 87,698,482 of record OX377202.1, read on the forward strand.
GCGCATCCCAGATGAGATTTAGTAACGCCGTCCTTTATCCTTTGCCCTTCTCTAGGGCTCTATAAAGCCTTGCCTAACAGAACATCCGTTGAAGACAGCTACTCCACTACTGGAAATAGCTGTAAACTTACAATGCAAGCACTCTTTAGCACTCTGCACAATGCTACTGTCAACCATGTAGAAGGCACTCATTGCGGCACTTTCTTAATTACCCATAATTGGAATTTAATTTTATTCAAACGTTTAGTAGAGTTTTATATTTTAAACTTGCAGCGCAACACTTCAGCATAGCTAGCGATGTTTCTCGCCGCATCGCATTTGTACCATTTTCACGTCGAATTCGACACTTTTCACACCAAATTAAACACCCTTCTAGGCGAGCATAAGACTTCTGAAATCAAAGCGAACTCTTCCAAGTCGAAACGATCTCTTTCTACGTTAAACTAAAAGCTCTCCAAAAAGGTTAGAATCTTTTTTTATTCAAGGAAAACCTTGTACAGCTTTTTTTAAATTGAATTCACTTCCCAATAAGTGAATACATTTTTGAAATTTTATAAAAAAAATCTGAGAAAAACAATGGCTTTAAACTTGTTTTAAAAAGCAGAAAGACGGCCATATATTAAAGTTTAAAAAGTGATTAAAAAAGAGAAGATTAAGAGATCGCCATGCCCTCGTCCAAGACGTTGCATTTTTTATTCGATTGATAGCATAATTTCTGTTTGCATGGAATTTTACACTATCACTCCAATAAAAACCGCTCTAACTTTTCGAATTTATGGCTTGATATAAACTTTTAATGTGCTGTGTGATTGTTTCCTTGTTTGATTTAAAGCAAATTTAAACTTATTTTTGATCTGAAAATAAAAGTTTCGTAGTGTTATTACTGATTGGGGCCGGTAAACTAAAAAATTTCAAAGAATGTTATACTGAATTTTCCTTTTTTCTAAGCATCTAATTGAGCGTGTAGTTTAAGTGCCTTAAGGTCACTTCGATGTGGAAGGGTTCGCTTTGATTTAACGTCGAGTATGTTCAGAAGAGTGTCCAGTTTGACTTGAAAAATGTCCAGTTTAATTTGAAAAGTATCCACTCCGAGGTGAAAATGGAGTAAACGGAAAACATGGAAGGAAAGCTAAATGGACTTAAAAAGAACGACCCTATCTGCGCAACTGAAGTCACGAAAAATTAGCTCTAGAGGTGTAAAACTTCAGCACTGGACACCTCCCAGCAACTCATAAGTACCTTCTCCAGCCCAGAAGTGTGTCCTTTAAAAACACACAGAAAACTGCAACGTTCATAATGAGAATTTATCGGAACAGTTGGGGAGTTTAGCTTATTTTCCGTGTCCGCGATAATGTGTAAGCGTATTTACAAATCACCAACTTTTGGCATTACCAGGACCTTTTCTTTTCTTTCAAGGCTGTTGCAATTTTCGAAGTTTTCGAGTATTTTATTGCAAAAGCCAACCATTTCGTTTCGTGTACAAACTTCAGCTAGAGTTCATAATATTATTTTAAGGGATAAGGATAAGGATAAGGATAAAGGACGGTGTTATTCAATCCCCTTTGGGGTGCGCCACGCACTCTACTTCTACGGGATGTCGTGGAGGCGAGTTGAATGCGTATTTGGCCATGAGTTGCGGTGGCCAGCCGATGAACAAATCAGCGCTTTATCCTTCCCAGACAAGTCCGGTACCAATTCACCGACTCCGGAGGGATGGAAGGCTTGGTTGTCCTGGGCGGGAAATCCGAACCGGGAACCTGATATCGGGTGCAGGCGATAGCCGGCGCCTCCTCCGACTCCGCTCCACGGGCCCTCATTTTAAGGGATACAAATGATTATTGTCGTATTGCATGTAAAATGGATTTTGTTAAACTGGACAAAATCTAGGACAAAACCTCGTACAGGGTCGCTCTCGAAAAGCTCAGGGTTTTGTCCAAAAAGAATGTGGGCAGTCGGTGTTTACCTCTGTCATCGTCGTACAGTTTCACTGTCACTCCAGCGGCCGGTCTTCCGTCACAGATCAGTCGTCCCTTCACTCCCGACGACTGGGTGCGACCGAGTCCCAGGGACAACACTGACGTCGCCAGACAGCACACCAGCAGAACCTTCAACATCATCTGAAATCACTGCGGAGTTCACACAATCACACAAGAACGCATGGAGGGAATGCGAGGGACCACTTGCAGGTAAACCTAGGAGGTGGTGGAACTTTCATGAAAATGGCTGCTGACAGGGAGAGGAGGAGAGTGACTCTAGACAATCGGTGTCCTTTGCGATCTGACAGAGAAATTTCTTTTTCCTCAGCATAGTTGGTCCAGGCCACTTGTATTTGAGCTCCTAAGTGGTAGCACACCAGTGAAAAACACGAAAATGCAATGCATCGTGGTGTTATGTCTTACTTTATTGATTCGCGTGAGTTAAAAATTTGCGTTTTCTTTTGTTCATCTTTACCTGTTTTATGAGCGCACTTAAGATGCAGTTATAAATAAATAAATAAATAAATAAATAAATAAATAAATAAATAAAAGGCGTTGAAATTACAGATCTAGTGCCACTCAGAGCATCCAACAGCCAAGGTAGTGCCGCTAGGTATGACACTGCCATAGTTTCTTCTTCGCTCAAATCGTTATATGAGAAACTTCGCAAAAAGCATGGCATATAGTGAAAAACCGTGTACATTCTCCAACTTTGAAGCAATTTTTATTTTTGTATTTTTTATTGCAAAGCACGGATCATAATCACATGCGGTAAGATTGTAACAATAACACGCTGAATTGGGTATAAAAAGCTGGGTGATTGAGCAACGAACAATAGCACGCTGAATTGGGTATAAAAAGCAGGGTGATTGAGCAACGAAGAAACAAAACGAAGCAATCCTAACGACACCTTAGTGCAATTAGACGTTTAAAAGAAGACAGTAACATGTTAACAATGTTCTCATTCTCAGGAAGCAAAATGTTGAGCTCCCTGATGCTCTTGTAAATGGGGAAATAAGGAAGTATTTAAACGGATTTTCATCTTTTTCAATTCAATGTAATGAGAGATGAGAGGAATGCATGGCGCGATCTGTGACTTATCGTAGGATTTTCACTTTCTTGCTCTTCGGAATAGTTTATGGAAGAAGGCTGCGACTAAAGTTATAAAATTATGAAATGCTATGAAAATTCGTACTTTGACAGCATTTTTAGGACAAACTCCGTAGAAGGATAGATCGTTCCTCATCCTGTTTGTGTGTATGATCGAATGCGCAAAATTTATGGCAGCTCGAGCACATTGACTAGACATTCGATGCTATAGATTGCCGCTTAAATTTATCCGACTGAAATGGCCATTTCGTAACAAGACCAAAAAGTAATAAACCAGAACTTTTTGCGGACACCCTTGAAGGTTTATTTACTGATCGTTCTCTTCTGGGATGCTTGTATCATTCTGCTGTTGCTCCTTGTTTCCCTCTGATGAAGGATTCTGCCCGGTTCCACAAAGATGAAATCCATAAAATGAAACTAAAATGACCTCGTCCCTACTCGAGCCATCGGATGACATTCCACTGTTCTTTATTGAAAGCGTTGCTCATATCATTGCTGGTCCACTTGAACATCTTTTCACTTTGATTTTAATGAGGGCCGAGGTACCTGGCAGGTGGAGACAGTCTTTTGTTGCATGATTCCCTAAAAAGCCCCTCTTACTGCGCCTTCGAATTTCAGGCCGGTCAGCATAACCTCTCTGTTTGCACGCCCCTTTGAAAAATATTGAAGGAATGATGGTTTGTTGCACATTTGGAAGATCAGAGAGTCATATCCCCTAAGCAACACGGGTTTAAAAAACAGAAGTCGACAGTGACTGTAGTGCTGGAGAACCTAAATAAGTGGACTTCTGCTTTGGATCAAGGGAGATATGTTGATGTGATTTGCTTCGATTTCTCTAACGATAAGGCTTTTGATAGAGTACCGGACTTCTTGCTTATCGAAAAACTTGTTATCTTTGGGCTCCACCCACGAATTGTCGCTTGGGTTGCTGCTTTCTTGAAAGATCGTACGTTCTCAGTACAAGTAGATAAGCCGTACTTTACCCCTAGAGCTGCCTACAGTGGAGTTCCGCAAGGCGAGGTTCTATCCCCTATCTCGTTTAACATATACACTTACGAGCTTGCTCAGTTATTACGTGCCAACGGAATGGAAGTCAAAATCTATCGGACCATTGACTCAGCGAATGATTCCGCAGCATTGCAAAATTCAATTGATGTCTTGCACTCGTGGTCACTTGAACGGCAACTGCCTTTCTTCAAGGAGAAAACGAAGGTATTTCACCTAGGTAGAAAGAACCCTAACTGCTCCTATAGCATTGCTGGTACCCCAATTGGCGTGGACGAGATCACGGACTTATGATTAGGTTTCGTGATTACCAAGAGTCTCAGCTTTGACAAACACTATGAGGTGATTGCAAACAAAGCAGTGTCACTGGTTTCGAACTGTCTGGTAACTCTCAACGCGTAATCCTAAGGTTTGCTTTGGGCTTATAAGACCTTGTCAAACCCATATTAGAATACGGCACTCAAGTGTTCTCACCATTTAAACGTAAAGGCATTGACCTATTGAAAAGGTACAGAACAGCTTCACTAGGAAGCTGATAATTAGAATGCTGGGCTTTATCTATGACCAGGTTTCTTCGAGTGCCTAAAGGAATCAAAACCTCAGTCTTCGCAAGCTGTCTGGCTAACAACTTGCTTCTGTTTCACAAAATTCTATTCGGTAAGTGTGGCATCGAGCCGGGGAGTTCCTACCGGTGAGGCCACTTCAGTCATCAGGCGTGAGCCAATCATGCTCCAGGTTAAGATGGCTAAGCTCGACTGTAGGCGGTACTTTTTCGTTAACAGAACAACTGGCCCATTTGAGACCTTACCGAAAAGTGGGTTACGTACACTGCCTTCAAAAAAATTTTTTATATGTAAGGGGCTTTTCCGTGAGGTCGTACATCTCTCATACTCTCTTCAGTTCTTTTAGCTTATTCTTAGTTTTCTCTTTGTTATACTACCTTACGATGTTGTTGTAATGTGTTTCGTTGTTTGTTCTACTTTACAGTTTTTTTTGTGCATAAGTGACACTTATGTGATAAATGACAAACCCAGAGGGACGCCAAGCGCAACGAAGACGTCAACCATTGTGGTCAATTGGAACCAAACAATAGTCTGATCAACGTCTGCGCACTCGATTTGCTATAGAATTGATGAAAAAGTCGGAAGGCTCTTCTGGAGAAGAAACGGGCAGTGAGCTAGGTCCTTTTTAGCTAGGTCCAATACAAAACATGTGATTATCACTTTATCACCTGCCTTTCTTCAGACCGTTGTTTTACATGCGGAAAGCGATAAGGAGATGTATCCCATGTCCTCGAAGCTCTTCAGCGCCACCCTTGAAAACATTATGCGAGATCTAGAATGGGAAGACATGGGAGTGAAGGTCAACGGCCGGCAGCTGCACCATCCTCCTTCGCTGACGACATCGTGCTCATAACATCGAACATCAGCCAGGCGGAGCGAATGTTTGTCATGTTCTTATTGCTTTTTTATCATCTTTTCGTTAATATTATAATTCTATATAAGCAACATAGGTGTTAGAAGGGCAGCCCATGAAAACTCGAACATTCTCCAACTTTGAAACGATATTTAAACGGATTTTCATCTCATTGAGTTCAACACAATGAGAGATTAGAGAAGTGCATGGTGCGATCTCAGACTTTCCGTAGGGTTTTCACTTTCTTGATTTCGTGTAGTGGGAACGTTGAACTGCAGTTGAATCGTGTTCATGGAGAACAGACGAGTTTTTCCTGCCGAGGCATCATTTACTTGTTTGTGGCAGTTCAGTGAATAGTATACGTAATAGACAACTCGATCGAACACACGATTCCACGGTAAGCCACAGCGATTCCTCACCAACTTTTATTGATCACACATCGACAAGGCCTCAAAATTGGGTAGTTATACCACCCTATATCCGATTATTTGCGAATAAAGCATACGAAAAGCTGCATGCAACAGCTGCATGATCTTAAGCCGAGAGACGCACAACGAACTCTGCCTCACAGGCTTTTGCGAGCAGGCGCTTCTAAGATAGAATGTTTGATAATGCGTAATACCAGCATCTCCTCACACAACCCTGTTAGAAATCGTGTTAGTCACGATACTGATACCCCATTTTCGCTCAGCGGAGCGAACATCTCTGAGCGCCAGCCACAGGTATCCATTCTTTCATTGCAGATTATTTTACATTCCTTCAAGCTTGTAAAATGTTCGCTAAACACGTTTTAGAGAACGGTACTTCAGTGTTTAATCGATTTGAAAAGAAAGCTTCTGGAGAGCGGGCAGAATAGCTTCACCCGGAAAATGTTCACAAGGTGCTTTGGAACCGGCTTGACAGCATACCTAGAGTTCCAGACAGGCTAAACAGCTTGTGTTACCTTGTCTACGTAAATAAAATAATACTAGTTGATGTGGTCATGGTGTCTAAGAGTTTATAAACGGGGTTACCACTGATCCTCCAGCATTTTATAGTGCACCTCTCACTGCAAATAGAAGAGGGAACCTAAGGCTTTACCTTCTCAAGACTTCCTCTCTTATTACTAATCTTAAAGAACTGAAGGTATCATTACGAGATGACGAGGAAATGTATCATAAAAGGAAATGTATCAATGTAATATGTCCCCAGTCGCTCGTAAGAAGCTGTGTTAGTTATGTTGTTTTTTCTGCTTTTTTAATCGTTGTGTTCATAGTATTAGGTTGGTGAAAAAGTCTTGCACCAAAAATTTTGAAAATTCTTTAGGATTTAACAGAAACTTCCAATGACTGTTTGGTTCCAACTGGACAAACATTCTAGAATATTTTGCATACGTGGCAAGCGGTTCAAGCGGTTCGAGGACGGAGGTGTGTCCTTCGAGGACGCGCCACGCTCTGGACTAGTCGGCGGTGAATGACGACGCATTGCAGCTCTCTTTGAAAGAAAAGTTGAACGCAACCGCTTGCGAAATATCAGTGGGTTTTCATTGCCATCATACTTCCGTTGTTCATGATTTTTTTGGATTTCGCAAGTTCGTCTCGACTTCGGTACCCCACCATCCCGTGACTCGGACAAGGCTTCGCGACTGACTATCGCTCAGTCTCTCCTTTTCGTTTTCGTAATGAAGAATGTCGTCACGGGAGATGAATCTTGGGTCTTCTTCGTTAACCATACTCGGAAGGCCCAGTGGCTCCCTCAAGAGAACCATCTCCGAAGCAACCAAAGGCGGACGTCCACCAGAGGAAAGTAATGCTGTGCTGTTGGTGGGATTCTCGAGGAATGCTCTATAGCGAGCTCCTTGCCGACGGCACCGCAGTAACAGCGAGCATTTGTGCTACACAGCTGCAGAATCTGAGCGAGGCCATGCTGCAGACTGCTAGGGCGGAGGGATGCTTACCTTCTTCACGACAATGCTCGCGCCCATGTTGAAAGGTCGTTTCGCCAGAAATTGCAGAAGCTTATGTAGGCGGTGCTGCCCCACCCGCCGTATTCGCCAGATCTTGCGCCATCAGACTACCACCTCCTCCGAGCTCTCAAGCAACACTTGAGGGATAGGAGCTTCAACGACCGAACAGAACTGTAATCCGAGCTGGCGCACTTCTTGGGGCCACAGCCGACTTCATTCTAGAAGAAAGGAATTTGTGATCTTCCTATCAGGTGGAAGAAGGCTGCAGATTTAAATGGTAGTTACCTTGTTGATTGAAGTCGCTCACAAATGAAGCAATAAATTTTGAAAAAAATTTGCGCTGTGATGCAAGACCTTTTCACCTACCTATTACATAGATTGAAGGTGAGAAGGCGTTTGTTTACATTTATATTATTTGTGTAATACGTGATTGCATTCGTGTTTCATGAACAAATAAGTAAACAAATAATAAATGAATCTTGGCCGCGAAGTTAACATGGCCAACGACCTAAGCCCGAGCTGGGCAGAAGAAAACGAGGCTAAGAAACGTGGTCGCATGAGCAAAGTTGTCGAAAATTAGGTGGGCCGGCCACGTCATGCGTTTTACTGACGTGGATGACAGTTGGAATGAATGAATTTCGCAACTGCTCAGATGAAACCAACGGCACACAGCAGCGCATTAATAACGCTTCATCGTGAAAGCACCGAACAAAAATCATGACACTCTCCGATTCTCGAGCTTCGATGACCAACTGGGCTATTATGGTACGCGACAGAAACGATTGGAGACGGTACTGGCGCCTGATCGTGCACTTCGACGATCAGCGGGAAGACATAGTAGTAGAGATTTTGTAGCAAATCTCTATGTGAACTCTACTGACCAGTGGTTGTTTTTCGATATCGATTTGTATTTAGAAGATGCACAAAATCGTCAAAAATTACTGTAAAGGCGATATTCTTTTCCACCGCCGTGAAGCCTCAAGGAAGCTACCGGGCTTACAAGAGCGGCAGCCTGAACTGCGGAACTAGGCTGTCGCAAAATTAATCGCCGAAACAGTGCGCTTACTTCAAACTGCTATGCTCAGCTTAAACAGAACTTTGTTGAGTGAAGTAAAAAACCAACAGAATCTATACAATTTTGCCACTAAACCTAATCATTTATACTAAAAGCTGAGATCACAGAAATTGACGAAACTATGGAGGCCACATTCGGCAAGGAGCCCTCGCAGGCAACGGCCTGCGGCTGAACGTGATGAAAACAAAGTTCATCAGCTCTGAGCAGTGCACTGAACCGATCTTAGACTGCCAAGGGGAGCAGATCGAAAAGGTGGAACAGTTCCGCTACCTCGGAAGCGATCTATCCGAGGACGAGGAAGGACTAAGCGGTTAAGGTACGGCTTAAATGGAGGGAGAGCACAGGAATCCTCTCTGCGACCGTGGGTGCTCCAGGCCACTCAAAGGCAAGCTATATAGAACAGTAGTGAGGCCGGCCCTAGAGCCGAGTTAGCCTAGTGGTTAGTAGTAGTGTAGTTTCATGCACAAACGGTCACAGGTTCGACTCCCGGCTCCGGCACGCCATGCCCTACAAAAATTGCAAAAATGGCAACGGTTCCAGCGTCAAGCCCAGGTTGACAGGCCGGCTGATGGAGAAACCTCGTCACAAAACCATGATCACAAGTCGCAATAGAATCAGTGTAAAGGCTAGGACGTCACCCGGAAGTGGCGCACAGAATCCCCGCCCGAGTTCTGTGTCAGTATGCGAGGGCAATCGAGGGCCGAACGACCTCGGCTAAAGAAGCTAGTTCGACTGGGGACTCTGAATGTGGGAACGCTGACCGGAAGATCTATAGAAGTGCCTGACCTGATGAAGCGCAGAAGGCTCCTGAACGAGGAGTTCCCTCGTCGAGAGGCCGAGTAAGAACAACCAACGGAAGGACCCATCCCACCCTGGACGCAAGAAGAGGTTCGCAAGGCCATAGGGAAGATGAAACTCGGAAAGGCAGCAGGGCCTGACGGTGTGCCAGTAGAGGCTTAGAAGGTGCTCGGGGATCTCGGAATCAACTGGCTGACGCAGTTCCTCAACAGAATCACGAAAAAAGGTAAGATGCCGGATGACTGGAGGAGCAGCACCATAGTCCCCATCTTCAAGCAGAAGGGAGACGCTTCCTAATGCTCCAACTACCGAGGGATCAAACTGATCTCACACACGATGAAGATCTACGAACGACTGGTCGACTCAAGGCTGATTGAAATGGTGCCCATCTCCCAGGCGCAGTGGGGCTTCATGCCTGAGAGATCCACCACAGAAGCCATCTTCATCGCTCGTCAGGTGATGGAGAAATATCGGGAGAAACGAAAACCCTGCTACCTGGCATTCCTGGACCTGGAGAAGGCCTACGACAAGCTAGCTCGGGCCGTAATCTGGAATGTCCTTCGAGGGAGGGGTGTCCCGGAACGTCTGATCACGGTCATAAGGGACATGTACGAGGGCTCGAAAGCGGCGATACGAACTCCACACGGGGTGACAAGGAAAGTGGACATCACAGTGGGGTACACCAAGGGTCGGCTCTGAGCCCGTTCCTCTTCCTGCTGACGCTTGACCCTATAGTGAACCACCTTGAGGAAGACCCTCTCAGAACGATCCTCTACGCGGGCGACATCGCCCTTGTAGCCAATAACCAGGAGGAGCTGGAGGAGAAGGTCCAGCTGTGGCAGAGAACCCTCGCAGACAACGGCCTACGGCTGAACGTGAAGAAGACGAAGTTCATCAGCTCTGAGCAGTGCGCTGGAGCGATCCTAGACTGCCAAGGGGAAACGATCGAGAAGGTGGAAGAATTCCACCTTCTCGATCGTTTCCCCTTGGCAGTCTAGGATCGGCGGTCAGGGGACGGATGAACGCAGCCTGGCTCGAGTGGAGGGAGTCCACAGCGATCTTCTGCGACCGTAAATGCTGCAGGACGCTCAAAGGCAAGCTCTATAGAACAGTTGTGAGACCTGCCCTCCTCTACGGCAGTGAGTGCTGGGACCTGGGTAAGGCGCAGGAGCGGCAACTGCACGCGGCGGAGATGAGGATGCTGAGGTGGGCATGTGGTTGGACCCGTCGGGACAGGGTGCGAAGTGCGAAACGAGGATGTTAGGGCAGTGATGAAGACAGTCCCGATCCAGCTGAAGATGAGAGAACAGCGCCTGAGGTGGTATGGACACGTCCTCAGAAGACCAGAGGATCACCCCACAAGGTTGGCCCTAAATTTCGAGGCACCCGGAAAACGTCCAATAGGAGCCCCAAGGAAAAGGTGGAAGGACGTCATTAAGAAAGATCTCGCCGAAATCGGTGCCACGCCAGACGACGACCTTGATAGAATGAGATGGCTACGGATCACAAGAACAGCGGACCCTGCGACAGCGCGGAACTTTGGCAAAATTAGTGAATTGTTTTTAACGCCAATAAGAATCGAGAGCTCGAAAAAAGGGAAAGCACGGGAAAGGTCGGGAGAATATGGCGGATGATATAGAGCTACAATACCTAAGTAGGTCAATTTTCGAGGAGTGATTTGTGAGGCGTGTGGCCTTGCGTTGTCCTTCAGCAGGAGCGCCCCTCCTTTATTCACCATTGTCGGCCACAAATTTTGCAACTTCTCAAACATTTGGTCGACGGTCAACGGTAGACAGTCAACGTAGTGAGACTGCTGTGACTGTCTGACCAGGTTGCAAAAAGCTGTAATGGATTAAACCTTTACAACCGCACCACAAAATAAGCATAACTTTATTAGTGTGTGGGTCGAGTTTAGGAAAGGATGTTGGAGGTCATGCTCATCTACCCAGACAAATCCCTGCTTCCTGTCATCGTAAGGGTCCCGTTTTCATCTACAGTTATATCACGGCTTACAAAAGGCTCATTTTTAAGGGAACTAGCAGGTTGGAGCAAGTGTCGAAACGCGCCAGACGCGGCTCATCGGTTAGCTCATATGGCACCCACTTCGACGTCTTCTTCATCGCGCCGATTCTCTCCAAATCCCTTGCTACCGTACTATGATGTACGACTTTTCCTGAGACTGAAAGGCTTAGGGTAACACACTGATTCATTTATACAACCTCGAAACAGGGATTAATTTTGCGAGAGCCCAATATTTACCATCAACGAACTGGATACAGAGAGTACGCCACAATCTATTGAACAAAAAAGTGACGGAGGTAACGCTCTTTCTAATCGTGCGTAAAGTTAAGTGTTTTTTGCGACTCTAAACGAAGCGAAGGCTCGGAGAAGAGCGGCGGCGGCGACCAGCTGGTGTGTGAGAGGTGGTGGTAAGTAGCCCGTCAAGCTGACGGGCCCTGTTACAACACACGCAACTTCTTACAGCATAGCAAAGCAGACAGAAGGCAAATATTTATTGGCAACGTGTTGAGAACAGCAGACCACTCATCGTAAACACGACGCCGAGACATATCACAACATTACAGCACAAGTGATACACTTCATCTGAAAGAAGGGGTGCCGCTGCTACGGTAGATTGGCCGGAGGATCGTACAGTGAAAGACGTCACAAACTGATTCGGCCGACAGTTCACCACTGTGCATCTATTGCGTTGAGCCATACATTTTGCAACAGTTCTGTTCTTCTGCTATCAATGCAAACTCGCTGAAGTTTTATGCTTGAAAGCTTGTTTCCTAATGATTATTTAAGTCATGACTCCTTAATTCGCTTTTTGCTGTCCGCTCGTTCGTTCAGCTTGCTTATGGGTTGAAAATGAATTGAATCATATAGGTGTTGTTGAGAATCGTTGGGGTAGGTTTTCAGATGTTCCTAGTTAGAGCCTTTGTCGGATTGGGAAATCAATGTTTCTGATCGAGTTTTATTAGCTAGTCGATGCGGGTTACTATTTTTGAAGTCTGTCCAGCAAGCGAAACGTTCTCACGGTATAATTGAATACTTCTGGACAGAGATCGATAATGACGATCAATATTAATCGGTTATAAGGTTTACCGGGTGTTGTCCGTAATATTAGCGCGATTCTCGCTTAGTATTAGTCCACCATATCTGTTGACGATGATTTCCGATTCGGAACTATTAGGTTGTCCGGAAAGTTCTCAGCTTTTGTATTACTATTTTTCATTCGTCTATTATTAAGTAAAAATTCAACTTGCATTGCGCGTTAATGCTACTTTCTGTATACAATTTTTGCTCATGTCTAAATAATTGATGTTTCAACGTAGTTTTTTACTTCTGTTCTTGATGGAGTTTTTGAAGTATGTCTGAATGGTATTTTATTTTGACTTCAAAAAAGGGTAATCCGAGGCCAAGAGAGTTCGACAAAATACAGGGTGCGTAAAAAGTATTGACGCACAAAACGTAAACGTCAGAAATAACAACACATCATAAAATTTAATAAGTTTATATATATGTATTTTGTATGGGCCTCTCTGCTGCGAATGCAGGGGCGAAGACGACGAGGAAAGGCATCTACGGTGCGCCGCAAGTAGTCCACGTCGATTTCGTTCCATGCTTTGACCAGATCATCTTTCACTGACTTCATACTTTTGTGGGAAGTAGCGTTTGTGGGAAGTTCTCCAAAACTCCCCATAAAGAGTAATGCAGCGGATTCAAATCCGGTCTATACAGAGGTCATTCCTGTGCCGAAATGAAGTCCTTCAAGTTGGCGCGGCAGCAGTCCTGAACAATCCTCGACTCTGCGCAGGAGTCTATTCCTGTTGGAAGACACACGGCTTACTCTTGAGGTGGTATTCGAGCCAAGGAACCAGTTGCTTCTTTAGGACATTAATACAAACAGTTATACTGATTTATTTTCACTCCTGTATTCAGGAAAACGAAAAACGCTTTTGATGAATGCACAAACCATGATATTAGCCGGATAGCCGGATGCGCCTCCCTTGCAGCGAGCCTTCCGCCAGAATTAGCACCTGGCAGGTCCTTGAAGAGTATATAACACTTTTACAAGTTGAATACACAGAAGTATCAAGTCACTGATGGTTAAAGCATGGAACGAAATCAACGTGGACTACTTGCCACGCACCGTCGATGCCTTTCCTCGTCGTCTTCGCCCCTGCATTCGCAGCAGTGGAGCCCGTATAAAATACAAGTGATGCTATTAGGTTGTAACGAATTAAATGGCACTGGCTCACGCCATTTTTTGGCGCGTCTTTACGCGTTTGATCAAGAACAAACCGTAACATGTGGCATATCATTTAGAAGCGCAAACTTTGCTCTACCGGTGAGTACCAAATTTTCTATGTGAAAACGGAAAAACATTAGAGTTTTATTGACTTTTTTGCAGACGGACAAAAGGATAATCCGAGGCATTTACTTGTATGAATTCAAGCTGGGCACTACAGCTAAGGAGGCGGACGAGAAGATCATCGCCGCATTCGGTCAAGGATGTTCCACAATTCGGACGACGTATCGTTGGAATCAGAAGTTCCGGAATGGAGATGAGAGCTTGGAAGGACATGAAGGTCGTGGGACGCATAGTGATGTTGATGAGGACAAGCTGAGAGATGTGGTAGAGGAGGATCCACACAAAGGTACCAGGGAGATAGCGAAGGTTCTTGGCGTCAGTCACAACACAGCTGCCCGGCATCTGAAGGAAATTGGAAAGACCAAAAAGCTGGAAAGATGGGTGCCTCACGAGCTGTCTGAGGAGCAAAGAAACCGACGATATGAGATCTCGTACGCACTGCTTCTACGGAACGAAACGGACCCATTCCTTGATCGCATCGTAACCTGTGACGAGAAATGGATAATGTACGACAACAGGCGACGATCGGCACAGTGGGTGGACAGCGATGAGAGCCCCAAGGTTTTTGCGAAGCCGGAATTGCACCAAAAGAAAGTAATGGTGACAGTATGGTGGTGTTCGCTGGGAATTATTCACCACAGCTTCCTCCCTCCCGGTGGATCCATTACGGCAGAGAAGTACTGCATTGAAATTGAAGAAATGATGAAAAAGTTGAAGGATATCCGGCCGGCCTTGGTACACCGAAGGCGAGTTCTCCTTCTGCACGACAATGCTCGCCCCATGTAGCACGAATGAGGTGGCAGAAATTGAATGAGCTAAGCATTGAAACTCTACCACATCCTCCGTTTTCCCCCGACCTCTCCCCAACAGACTACCATTTCTTCACAGCATCTTGGCGACTTCTTGGTAGGGAAAATATTCAAATACCAACAGGATGCCGAAAGTACCTTCGAAGATTTCGTCAATTCCAGAACTTCTGATTTTTATGCTACTGGGATAAAAAAGCCTGTGTCACGTTGGCAAAGATGTGTAGAATCAGAATGTTTTTATTTCGATTAATAAACTTGCCTACAAGCCGAGATATTAACTGTTTAAATTTACAGTGGTTCAGTGCCATTGATTTCGTTACAACCTAATATTTTGTTTGCTAGATCATTGTTGACATTTTGTATATAGGCTTAAAATTTTATGTGTTGTTATTTCTAACGTTTACGCTTGGTGCGTCAACACTTTTTACACACCCTGTATACCGCCTTGACTGTAGCCGCTCGCTAGAACTCGGCGTTAGTTGACCAGTAGCGAACTTCGCCCATTATAAACATTAACAGCAGCAAGGTCAAGGTTTCAAGACGAGAGGGCATAGAGTTTGTTGGACATGATGATATGCAAACAATGGCTGCGCATGGCAGTTGTTCATCTTACACAATTCTCCAAAATGTGTCTCCTCACATCGAAGGTTTTTCTTTTAAGAGAGCAAAAATCAGTAAAAATGCAAAGATAACACCATATTTCTAAGGCCCAATAGCGCAAAATGGACTTTCGGGTAAAGCTATGGTTCTAAGGGCAAAAAAAGTAGGGCCGTGCTAGCTGTTCTCGTCCATCTGTCGAACATCGCATCTGGAGAAGACTAGCTGTGAAATTCCTGCATCTTAGGTTTTTGACCCTAGTTCATTCACCATAATCGAGGAAAAGCTTTGCCCTACATGGCATAGAAAAACGATTGCCCGATATCTTCTTTGGAAAAAATGAGGAATAAAATTCTGCAAGAGGAGCAGCGACGCGGGCTGCAAAACTACCCATATGATCTGAAGGCTATAATCAGTGAAGGAGTGGCCGTGTTATAAATGATACGGGTTCACCATAATTTAAAAACTATGGGCAAATATTGATCAAAATTATAACAAATTTGGTGCTCTCCTAACTTTTTTATACAACGAAGTCTTTGTTGCAGGACTTATGGCCCACCCCGCCAAGGCGGCAGTTAGTCCGAAAAAGTCGGCCATGCTCTTCTGTGCAACAAATATGCTGGCAAATAATAAATAAGTAGCTTAATGTCCACAAGTTGAGGATGCAGCGCCCCAAAGCGATTTTGCGTCCGGCGCGACGCGAGGCGCTGCGGAAAACGGCGCTTTCCGACGCAAAAGGCGCCGCTTTTGCTTGTTGGCCGGAGCTGCACGTCCGGTAGTGTAGTGTGCGTGGTGGATCCCAAGAACGGATCATCTATTTATTTAGTGGACGTTTTCGTGCCACATACAACAACTTGACCATGGAGAGCAACATATTTAGAAGGAGGAATAGGTAAATTTCAAGGAAAAGCGAGGAATGAAATGAGCGCATAACTGATTGATTCAGGAACTTAGATCAAGAACGTAGAAATAGAACCAACTCTATATATGGGAAAATATGAGGCGTAAAGGTACAATGACTAATCAGTGAGTATAAGCAACTTCCGTGAATCCAGTTTTTGGAAGAATTCAACGTGTAAGAACAATCCGCCTTTGCCAATTAACTGGTAAAGCAGGGGAACAACTCCTGACAAAATTACCTACATTTAATGGCAGGATTAGCAGGAGAGGCTTCAAACCTTAAGAAACTACATCTGGTGCGGGAAGGCAAAAATTTAAAGAAGGTGGCGAGATTTAGGGTGGTTCGTCCAGTGATTATTTTGAACGCCATAACAAGATCCCTTTCGACTTTCCCCTTTGTAAGCTGAGGAACCCAACCAGGGAAGGGTTTCAGGCGGATCTAGGTCTGAACGGGGGAAATGGATAGTACTGCGAGGATCTCCACCCTTCACATAGCAGAGGAACGTGTCTCGTTTTTGCTGAGTCCTTCAACCAAAAGAGCTACGGGCCCTCGAAGGTGAGGTACAGAACCGCGCTGTCAGTGCGCGCCCACGTGCATACGTACGGCGCTGACGTATGGGACGTGGCGAAATGCACTGCGGCGAGCGAATAGGTGGCTCAACGAGGTGCAACGCTGCTTTACAGGAGCTAGGCCAGGTGTTCGACTCCCGTGTTATACACTACTTTGCTTTTTCATGACCGCTGCCTCCTTTGCCAATTTGTTTCCTACACATCCTTATTTTACTCCAAATTGTCTAATAAGGGTTTACATTGAGCTGCGTGCTTCACTCACTTCTCTCATTTTTTGTATTATAGGACGTATTATGTCTTCGTTTTATGTCGTTATATCTATCTCGTTTTATGTCGAAAGTTAAACAAAAAGCGTTGCATAATACAAAAAGTGAGAGAAGCACAGCTCAAAGAAAACCCTTATTTAACAAATTAGAGTGAAATAAGCGTGCAGGAGATGTGTTGGATGTAACCTAGTTTAAACCGTCATTAAGACACTACATAGTTTCACGACTCCAGAGGTCGAGAAGAGGTCGAAAAAAAATCGCCCAAACTTTTTCCAGTGGAGTTATTTGGGGTACTGATCAGAAATCTAAGATCCGTTTTTGGTACTACGCTGGTGTACGAGAGGCAGGTATGGGAGAACAGTGAGAAGGTCATGGTCACCGTTTTCGCCCAACTTTGTCTATAAAGGCTTTCTAGTGTATTGATTACGAATCTGACTCTTCTGACAATCTAGAGTGCAATAAATGTGTAGGAGATGTGTAGGAAGCAAGCTGGTAGAGGAGGCAACGGTCATGAAAAAATGCAAAAACAGTATATAGCACGGGAGTCGAACACCTGACCCAGCACCTGTGAAGCAGCGGCGCACCCTGCTGAGCCACCTATTCGCTTGGCACAGAGACTTTCGCCTCATTCCATACGTCAGGGCGCCACGTATGCACGTTGGCACGCATTGACGGTGCGATACTGTACCCCACCTTCGACGGCCCTAGCTCTTTTTGGTTCAAGAGCTCAGCAAAAACGAAAATGCTGTTTATTATATGAAGGGTGGGGAATCTCGCAGTACTAATCATTTCCCCCGTTCAGACCTACGCCTGGGACTCTTCCCTGGAAAGCATATTACGGTAGGCCTATTCTTTAGTGTCTCGTCACTCTACGCTTATCACTGTTTGAGAATCCCGTTCAGAAGTCGCTATTTCGTCGTTCAACAATAATGAATGGACGATAAGTTCTCCTATTTACCATTCGATTAGTTATGTTACGCTTTAACACCTTCCAATGACCATTAGTCCTGCGCGACGTACGCGCTTCTGGCTTCGTTATTGTGAATCGTGGAGCCACGTTCGGTTTCGGACGACCAGAGCGGCAGAGAAGCGCTGACGGGATAGCTCTTTCACCTAGTGTACATATAGGGGGATATGTTCATTATGTTGAAAAACACAGAATAAGACGCAGTACCACCATGATGATCATTCAGGAGAGACATTACTACGGCTGAGTTCAGTCGTGCTCATCGGACGAAAGGGCTCCTGTAGCAGCTCGACTTACGAAACCAACGAAAGTTATTCAGTTACACTTGTTCATGTACATTGATTCACGGTGCTGATCTTCATGGAGTGAAGGTTCAACACCGACTTTCGCTGAAAACACAGTTATTTAGAGAAGGAACTGAAAACAAATAGAGGTGTATTGAGGATAATTACAACTCCGGTCTAAATGCATGAAAGAAGTTGCTTCTAGTGCTTAGAGCCATCTAACATTGCTCTTCCTGTTCGCTTTTCTGGTTTCTATGAAAAGCAGCTCTGATAATTATACAAAGACCCCAGCATACTACTGTATGGATATCAAATGGTATCTTCAAGATTAAAAAAGAAAACTAACTCACATCCAACAAGTGGCAGCGCAGAACACATAATAGATTCTGGCGAAATTCCTTACTAATTGCGATATAGACGAACAGATTGAGCGAAAATGCCACTAAGCTTGCAGCTAATGCGACGTGCACTGTTACTTCTTCAAGCTTAAACGACGCGATGCGTTTCTGTGGAATTCTATTTGAAACTTGAAAAGCATACAGGAATGAAGGTGTTGATGAAAGAGCCGACATTGGGGATGGATATCAACGTGAATGATATGAAAGACAATGCCAGGACAATCTTCAACATTTGCAGATGTCGTTTGGATGTGCTGAAAGTAATAGAAATTATGTTATTCCAGGTGCTTTGCACAGCGCTCTAATTCTCTCTTCATACATCATATCACCAGAATGGTATCACGGCGATTACGGCGAAATTTGCGGACCTACGTGAAGCGGTCACTAAATACGTGACAAGGACGGAGGCTGCGGATGGTTGACATTGGATCCACCGTAATCTTCGTGTGCGGTTCTTTGTGTGTGGTGCAATCACGGAGGAAGTCCGAAGATGACGCCTGAAGGAAGTGAGCCGTTAAGGCCCCCACAGACTTCTGCGGCGTTGCCGCTCGCCGATGTGATGAAGGATAGGGCAGGGACGCCGTCGGCGGCGCGCTCTGCGTCCCTGCCCTATGGTTAAGGATAGGGCAGCGGCAACGTCGCAGAAGTCTGCGGGGACCTTTAGGAAGTGCGGTGAGCCTAGATGAGCGAGCCGAAGCATCAGTTGTCTCCAGAATTTGACTTCCTTAGGCCTCTGTCATACCACCGCTCAGCCCGAGCGAAGCCTAACGATAAGCTTCCATATCGATCGCGAGCGATGAGTCGATATGGGAGCATTAGGCTTCGCTCGGGGTGAGCGATGGTATGACATAGGCCTAAGTGGTTTTTAGTTTGGAAGTGAACCTAGATGAGTTGGAACGAAGCATCACACATCGCTTATCTCCAGGATTGGTCTTGCTAAGTGGTTTTTAGTTTGGAAGTGAACCGCGCGCAACGTCTTCACAAAGCTGACGTCACCAATAAAATGCATGTCCGAAATCTGTGGTAACAATACAGATGGCTTCAACCTTCTACTAAACAAGAATCCTTTCCTATAATGTGTGTACTAGCTTGAACTGGCATGTCAACACCATGAGTATGTCACAGGACATCTGGAGTCATTTCCTATTCAAACTCCAGTCGAAGAAGTTCAATTGTGGAAACAGTAATCAAATTCTAACAGAACCGCAGCTGCGAACCTGAAGGACGAGTTCAGTTTCACACTAGCAGCATGGATACACCACATCCTGGAGTCCCTTCCTTTGCGCTCGCTAGATAACACGACATGCACATTACTCCACGAGCACACTACGCGTGGAAACATTTATGTAAAATGCCTCATCTCAAAGCATCTAGGGTCATCCTACCATATATCCTACTATATATAAAGGAGTTAGCGGTTGTCCGTCCGTCCGTCCGTCTGCTCATCCGTCTGGCCTTTCCTAGAAGTCGAGTAGCAGACGCCCGTGTTCAGACGAGGTGGGACCCATGCCGTGTTGAGACGGTCAGAAGAAGTGTCACCGATGCCGTGCAAAGGGCGTTCGAGTTCAAAAGACGTGCCAGCGACGTTGCGCAACAGGCGTTCAGATTTAGAAGATGTGTCACCGACGTCGTGCAACAGGTGCTCGGATTCAAAAGGCATGTCAGCGATATTGCGCATCGGGTGTTTGGGTTCAGAAGAGGTGTCAACTATGTCGCGTAATGGACGTCTGGGGTCAGAAGACATGTCACCGATGTCATGCAAGGGTGCCTAAGCTCAGAAGAGGTGCTACGGATTTCATGCAAGGGGTGTCTCAGTTTAGAAGAGGAGTCACTATTGTCATGCAAGTGGAGTCTGGGTTCAGAAGAGGTGTCACCCATGTCGCGCAAGGGGTGTCCTGATTCCGAACACGACTAATGGGAGACCACTAAAGAGGAGATCAGTAAGCGGGGGTCCAGTGAAGGGTGAGAGGACCAGCGAAGGGATGAGGGGGGGGGGGCTACCAGTAAGAGTACAACCTTTAATGGGAGCTAGTGAATGGGGACCAGGGATGGGCGGAAATTTTGAAAATTTTCCAAGAAAACAGAAAACAGAAAATCGCTTTCGTCAGAAAACAGAAATCAGAAAACAGAAAAGCCAAAAACGCCAGAAAACAGAAAAATCAGAAAACAGAAAACAGAAAATTTCGCAGTTATCATACTACCTAATTATTCAATCCGAAGATCCATTTGTCCAGCAGCAAATGCTTTTTGCACGACTAGAAATGTGGTCGTAGACCAGTGTTTTAACTTGCAAGCGTTTATAGGAATGGCTTATAAATGATGAATTTTTCCTGCTGCATTCATATTAAAATATAGCGGTTTAAGGCTCACAGGCCAAATGTAGGTGTAATCTCAAAACATTCGCTCGATTAGGGGTCCCACTAGTAAGAGACTGGCCCTATAGAGCACCAAACACGGACCAAAGATGTTTTGGGTACTGGCTTGATATTTCACAGAACAACACAAGAGTGCGACTGAAGAGGCTGCCAGCGCAAAAACTTTTGGGTGAAAGTGTTTCTTTAAATACGTAGACATAATCTAATAAGGATCAAACATATGCCCTTTTCATCATCATATTATTATTCATCATACATTCATGTCATAATACATCTCGATTTGTTAGGGAGGGAGACATGCCCGACACCGGCAACTATCGCACGATTTGCCTGCTGCCCGTAGTCTACAAGCTGTTCACTCCAGTCCTCTTGAATAGGGTAGCAGAACGCTGGACGAAGGACAGCCACGCGAACAAGCAGGATTTCGGAGAGGATTCAGCACGATCGACCACATACACACCATTACGAAACTCATCGTGTAGCTGTGACTTACGTTCATCGATCTGAAGAAGGATTCGACGCCGTCGAAACGGAGGCAGTCATCGAAGCTCTGCTCGCTCAGGATGTTCCTACTCAGTACATCAGAGTCAAAGTGGATTAACGACCAAGATCTCACCACTCCACAACGTTGTCATCATTGACGTGAAGAGATGGGTTCAGCAAGGAGATACATATCCCCAAAGCTCTTTAGCACTACCCTCGAAAACGCCATGCGCGAACTAGAATGGGAAGACATGAGAGTGAAGGTCTGGCCGAGCGAACGCTAGCCCATTTCGATCGTGTATGTGGGAACTCTGGACTGCAGCGGAGTCTTACCAAGGCGACGTTCATGAGAAACGGACGCATTCTCGCTCAACGGAACGAACATCTCCGAATGCTCCAGCTACGTGTATCTGGTTCGCGAAGTCAACATGAGCAACGGCCTAGCACCGGAGCTGAGTATGAGGAAACGAGCTGTTTGGGGAGCTTTTCAAGAGCGTGAAATCATGAAGAAGACGAAGAAGGTCCGACTACGTGCTAGCTTATTCGATTCCACTGCTCTTCCTGCCCTAACATACTCCTCAGACCTGCGCTATACGGAAGCGGGATGAGCACGTGATCAGCGACGCGCAGCGTGGAATGGAGAGCGCGATGCTTGGAGTAACACGACTTCGCCGACGTTCGAAGATCAGGGACGCTGTCGCATGGGCCAAGTCGTCGAAAATTAGGTGTGCCGGTCAAGTAATGCGATTCGCAGACACCCGCTGGATGAGAGCCGTCACTGACTGGATTCCGCGAGATGTCAAGAGAATACCAGGATGCCCATCAACGCGCTGGTCGGACTTCTTCTTGATAGCCCTGAACAAATAATATGACGCTCTTCGTGTCCGTCCGGCGAGGAGGATCCATTGGAGCACTCTGTCAAGCGACAAGGACAAATGGCGACGTTGCTGGTGCCCGTTCGAATAACTCGATGATGATCACCGGGACGATAGATGATAGATGTGATGAATTAAAATTTTTATGTATCACTATTCTATCACTACACCAGTGAAGTCAAAGGTAACTAAAACGTTTCAGTCTCTCACTAATGTTTGACAACCAAAAGCTGAACAAGAGTTAGAAAAGCAGCTCCGTCAAAGGCTCTCCTTTACGATCATTGGGAAAGACCAGCCAACAATTTTCAATAACCGGAGGTGGAGAATAATCCTACCCACAATTACTCTACGGCACATGGTTAGTTAACATATATTATAATGAAATGCCCTCAGAACACTAGTTTTCTAGCCTTTGCATAAAGTTCTAAGTAATCGTAGATAGTCTAAACTACTGCAGAAATTTGAGAGAATACAAAGCGAAATTATGAAAGTGGAGAAATGTCCTGTGAAGGGACTCCACGTCAGCAGCACTTACACAATCAAACAAACAAAGCGGCATAGTTTTGAGTACATGGCGCAATTTCTACACGAGCAGATCTAGAAACTTACATGTTTGCAATTTAAAATATACTAGAAACATTATTTTGAGATGAAACTCATGATTCTATGATACTTTTTGGATTCTCCTTTTGGATTTCTATTATATAATTTTGTTCGCAGCTCTATTTTCTGTTTTCTGGCCAATTTTTGGCCATTTTCCCAGAAAACAGAAAACAGAAAAAATTTGCCCAAAATGGCCAGAAAATCAGAAAACAGAAAACAGAAAACAGAAATTCCGCCCACCCCTGATGGGGACCAATAAAGAATACGGCTAAGATGGGGGTTGTGGAGTAGTAAGGGGGTAAGGGGGGGGGGGGGCAAGCGAGCGGAAACCAGTGAAGGGGAACCGGTAAAGGGGGAACCATTAAAGGAGGACCAGTGAAGAGGGGACCAGTGAAGGTAGGACCAGTAATGGCGGCCAGTGAAGGGGAAGGAGGGACCAGTAAAAAGAATCAGTGAAGATGAGACCAGTAATGAAGGTGAAGCTGTGAAGGGGTGTGGGGGCAGTAAAAGGTAGACCATTAACGTAAACCAGTGAAGGGGACCAATAAAGGGTATCACTTAGGTGAGGGGAGGCAGTAGGGGGGGGGGGGGCAAAAAGGGGGGACAGTGATTGGAAATCAGCGGAGTGGGAGAGTCCTGTGGAGGGGGAGTAGGACCGGTAAAGGGAGAACCAGTGAAGGTGGACCAGTAATAGGAAGGGGATCAGTGGAAGGAACCTGTAAGGGTGGGCCAGTACTTTTTCTCACTATCGTCCAACGTGGATGTAACAGAAACGTCGTACAACGTTGTTTAAATCAATAAGATGTGCCACAGATCAAGCAGTGCGAAGCATGCGTTGGATTTTCAGATGACGACCTTTGAAAGGCAGCAAGCGTGTGCATGTACATGCCTCTCACTCTCACTACTGACTGATGCTCACTACATTTTTCTTCCTGTCTCTGGCAGCACATGGGTAAGGGGGTATTGTGTATTGTCGGGGGGGGGGGGGGGTAGCGAGAATGACTTCGGGAATCGAAGGATCATTATTGTCGTCGGATATTTAGCGGTATAGAGCTCTCGCAAGATTATCATGATCTGTTCCACGTACCACGTAGACAATGTGTACTTCGGAGAATAAGTCGGCGTAAGTGCGATAGAGGGTGGATAAGCTTCATAGGAGCAGTTTTCAAGGTTGTGCCCTACAGTCCTGCTTTCCTCTAAAACCAGTTTTTCACTGTAACGCGAGTAAGAAGGCCTAGACGGGGTGTTCTATTCTCGGGGTTTGGGGTGAAGCCTACAACCAAGCGTTTAGCGGCCCTTAGGCCGCTGAACGTCTGGTTCTATAAATAAAACCATACTGAAGGAGTCAAAACGTAATCATTGAAAAAAACAATGTCAAAAAGGTAAAACAAATTACGCATGATGCTTCGTTTCGAGTCGTCTTGGTTCACTTCCAAACTAAAAACTATTTAGGGAGTCAAATTCTGGAGGCAAACGATGTGTGATGCTTCGTTTCCACTCTTCTAGGTTCACTTCACTTCCTAACTGTCCACTTCCTTCAAGTGTCATCTTCGGACGTCCTCCGTGTTGCATCAGACGCAAAGAAACCCGCGTGAAGATTACGGTAGAGCAAATGTCAACCGTCCGCTGCCTTTGTTCATGTGGATACGTGTCACATTCACATTTCTGTACCGAGAACCGCGACATGAATGAACTCAGGAATCATACTAAAAACGCGCGACATATGGTAGTATGTCCGCAATGAAACAGCGAAGGCATCTCACATATCCTGCAAATCAAATGCAGAGATTCACCAAGTAATGCAAACTGAAACACCCACCATTGTCGATGAGTAAGCACTAGAAGATATGTGCTCGCTCCAATAGCAAATGCCGTAAAATATCCAAATACTTGAATGATATAAAGAAAATTGGCAAATGCTAGGCCATAAGCGTGTCTTCGTCCACAAATGAAAGAAATTTTCTGATCTCGACGAATATACGCAAGAACGAACCCACACGCCAGCGTTATTAAAGCAGCCAGAGGTGCGAAACAACCAAGCAGAAGTTTCCTGAAGAACAAACGTTGTTACAACAACAGTAGTCAGCAGTCGATCAAACATAACATCTCGTCGATTTTTTGAAAGTAGGAAAATTTGGCACTAGTTAAAAGTCCCGACTCCACCGACACGACTTCGGTCGAAAATTTTTTTTAGCTGAAACATCTAGGGGGTTATTTGGGGTGCTGATCACGAATCTGACACTCGTTTTTCACGATTCGGTCGGAGACCACCCATACCGTTAACAAGGGTGGTCCAGGCAGGGCCACCGATTTTGCCCAAATTTCGTCTAGGGGGGGGGGGGTTATTTGGGATACTGATCACGAATCTGACATCCGTTTTTCGTTTTACGCTGGAGTACGGTAGATTACTGTAGCACGGGTAACTGAGGCTGCCGAGATCATAGTCACCAGTTTTGCCCAAACTTCGTCTAGGGGTGTTATTTGGGGTGCTGATCACGAATGTGAAATCCGTTTTTCGTTTTACGCTGGAGTATGGTAGGTTACGAAAGGTGCGGATGACTAAGTTAATGGTCATCGATTTTGCCCAAATTCCAGCGTAAAAGAAAAACGGATGTCAGATTCGTTATCAGCACCCCAAATAACCCCCCCCCCCCCCAGGCGAAGTTTAGGCAAAATCGGTGATTATGACCGCGACAGCTTTAGTTACCCGTACTACCGTAATCTACCGTACTCCAGTGTAAAACGAAAAACGGATGCCAGATTCGTGAGCAGCACCCCAAATAACCCCCCCCCCCAGACGAATGTTTCAGCGAAAAAAATTTTTCGACCGAAGTCGTGTCGGTGGAGTCGGAACTTTTAACTAGTGCCGAAAATTCAACTTAGCCGCGTAATTTCAGCAGTGGTCATCGCCTCTATCTTGTACACCTTTTTAGTCGGTTATGAAATTTTTTACCTAGCTCTGCTAAAGAAAACTGCTCACCGACTTCAATAAGCAAAACAATTCAAGATTATAAGTGATTAACTCTGTATCGCGCGTGGCGCAGTCGGAGGAGGTGTCGGCTGTCGCGTGCACCCGATACCAGGTTCCTGGTTCGGATTTTCCGCCCAGGAAAACTAAATCTTACATCCCTCCGGGGTCGTTGACAAAATTACGACATTTGTCTGGGAATGATGATACGCTGAATTCTTCACCTGCTGGCCACCGCAAGTCATTGTATGGCCAAATACGCATTCAGATCGCCTCTACGACAGAGAAGTAGAATGCGTATCACATCCCAAAAGAGATTGAGTAACGCCCGTCCTTTATCCTTTAACTCTATATTGTTTGTAGTGTATGTCCCCGTTTATACTTCCACCGCCAGGCGACGCGGTTCGAACGGAGCGAATCGTACCACCGAGTACGCTCTTTCGGGTGTCAATGAGCAGCCGGCAACGTGGTCATGCGATTAAACCCACTTGCTTACTTACCAGCCCATAATTGTGCACAGATTTCCGAGTCCACCTTGGCTTTATCGGTTTCTCCAAGGATGTTAAGCCGGTTTTCCTCTGGATGACGAGTATCGCTTGCGTATTTAATGTTAACTGGTCGTTATTTTTCAACTTTTTTACACTCTAAACGAACCTTTTGAAGGAGCACTGACGATACACGACAGGAAACCGTATACATATGAATCGCTCGACTGAATTTGCAACCTGCATCAGAGGCGCCATGACGTTGCCAAATGTCCGGATATATACGAACGCGTACAATGCGCAGCTCCATCGGGTCTGTAAACAAATACCTGCTAACAAAAACTAAACCACTAGGAGTTCACTTGAAAAAAATAACCTCTTCTGGGGCTTCGATTTTCAACCCCTTCATAGAGATCGCATAGAAAGAAAACGATAAAGCGTTTCTGTAATTTTCATTGTAATCATGTTGTTACGACTGCAATATATAATCTTCATGTCAAGTTGGACACTTTTTATGGCAAACTAGACACTTTCCGAATCAAATTGGACACTCTCAAACTTCGCGCTTCTGAAATCAAATTTAACATCGCATCAATCAAAAATGTAAATCTTCTTACAACTGAAGAATTTCTAATACGGTTGGAATATGGTTCTCTTGAAGGAGAATTTGGTATAATTTTTTTTGATTTTTTTAGTCCAGCTTCCCTATGTAAAAACTTGATGAAAACAGAAAAAATTTTTATAAAAAATATAATTTAAAACTTGTCCTAAAGTGCACCAAGGCAGGTCTTTCAGCTTGGTGGAAGAAGACAGCAGCCATGCGCTCGATTGGCTCGTTGCGATTTTATTTGATTGATAATCTTCAAACAAAAACCTCATCATTAGGCGTTATTATTTCCTAAAATTTGCAAAATTTCCAAAATTGATTTGAAGATCTGGCTATTTTTCGCGCAAAAAATTTTGGCTGAAATGCGCTGCACCCAAACTGGCAACTCGACAAAATAGTGAATTAAAAATTTCCCACAACATTTTACTTGTTGGATGTTTACAGTGAATCTCTCGCTACATGGCGTGTAAACCCTGTAAACTTTTTGCGATTTCAACAGACCTTGTAAATTATTTTTCTTCCACTAAGAAGCAAGCTACTCCTCTATAAACCTCTCTTTACATGTGCAAGCATAGAGCTTACTATGATCTCAATTTATCTCATTTCAAATTGGAATTCCCACATTATTCACAAAAGGATTGAAAGACACTCATACCCAGCATATTTCATGTAGTCTGGCTTAATCGACAGTATTTGTCTAGTTTATTATTTATAGCTAGGGCGCGTGTGGCGCAGTCGGAGGAGGCGCGACTGTCGCGTGCACCCGATACCAGGTTCCTGGTTCGGATTTCCCGCCCAGGCCAACCAAACCTTCCATCCCTCCGGGGTCGGTGAATTGGTACCAGACTTGTCTGGGAAGGAGAAAGCGCTGACTTGTTCATCGGCTGGCCACCGCAAGTCATTGTGTGGCCAAATACGCATTCATGTCGCCTCCACGACATCCCGTAGAAGTAGAATGCGCTGGCGCATCCCAGAAGGGATTGAGTAACGCCGTCCTTTATCCTTTATTATTTATAGCGCACAGTTTGTGTAATAAATAAACAGAATAATGTAAATGCTGCCTAAGCGAAGCATCAAAAGGAGGATAAATGGTAAAAAGGATAAGGAACGGCTTTGTTCAGTCTCTTTTAGGAAACGCCACGCATTCCACTTCTCGGGTGTGTCGTGGATGTAACTTGCGGTGGCCAGCTGATGAAAGAGTCATCGCTTTATCCTTCCCAGACAAGTGTGGTACCAATTCACCGACCTCCCTGGTATCGGGTGCACGCGACAGCCGACAACTCATCCGACTGCGTTGCACGCGCTCTTTTGGAAAGACTTTAGTTTAATGTGAAAGAAGCTCGTTTTGATCTGGAAGATGTTCAGTTTGATTGCAAAGGGGGTGTGGTTGTTTAGAAGAGTGTCAATGTTGACGAGAGAAATGTCCAACTTGACCTGAAAAGTAAAAGTAAAGATTTTATATATGCACCGCTTCATTTTACCATTTTCTAAGTTTTTATTCCCTGCTTCACATCGTACTAGCGCGTACTAGCGTTGCTCAATACTAAACTTGATTGCTGACAAATAATTTCGAGGACAGCCACCAACGATGAACATAATTCCTTGATATTTTCTGGCTTCTTCAACTGCTGATGAAAAAATCACATGTCCAACTTCAAAGGATTATTAAAGTTTTCAAAAATTGTTGGCAATATCTGAACAGGTTCACATGAGGATTAGAACTCGCTCCGGATAGTGCATATGATCTCGATTCAAACTCACAGCGTTAGGAATCCTGTCAGTTCTGAGCGCTGTGACGATTAGAGAATATCGTGTGAAGCCGTCCACAGAAATACCGACACAGGTAATAGTGTCGGAGACACATGACATAATTAGAAGCTGAAACACGACAAACCTTAGTGTGAATGCAACCGCTGATAACAGAAGTAACAACTTTTACAAGGTTTGTATAATGAAGATGGTCTCCAACTCTTATGTTGAGGGATTTATGATTGTAACATTAGGCCTCAAGTTTCTCTTACTATCAGTACGATAACTTTTGTCCTTGGGGGTTTCGTAGACCTAAATTTGAGATAGTGAAGTGCATATTAGGCTGTCGCAAAATTAATCACCAAAACGGAGAGCTTAATTCAAACTGATATAACTCAGCTAAAACACAACTTTATTAATCTAAGTAAAAACCACCACAATATATACATTTTGTCAATATAATCTTTATAAATCTATTTCTTTACAATAAAAACTAAGATCACAGAAATTAACGAAATCAAGGAGGGCACATTCAACATAGGCGAAATTGGTGAAAATTGGCCGATGTTGAATGTATGAATTGTTTCTGACGCAAATGAGAATCAAGTGCAAAAAGTGATAGTCAGTGAGGAAAGGTTGGGAAAACATGGTGGGTAAAGGAGGACTTTGATACCTAAACGGGTTAATTTTTGCCGAGGTGTGTGGACTTGCGTTGTCCTGCAACATGAGCGGCCCTCTTCTATTCACCACTGCCGGCCACATTTTTGCAATTTCTGCTTCATTTGGTCTAAATCACAGCAGTAGGACTCTGCTGGGACTGCCTGATCCGGTTGCAAAACGTTGTAGTGGATTACCCCCTTACAACACCACCACAAAGTTTGCATAACATTTTAGGGTGAAGGTCGGGTTTAGGAAAGGATGTTGGAGGCCATGCTTATCTACCCAGACAAATCCCCGCTTCCTGTTATCGCAAAGGATCCATTTTTTATCTGCTGCTTTCAGAAAGCCTATTTTTAAAGCGAGCTATCAGGGTGGAGCAAGTGTCGAAACGTGCGAGACGTTTCTCATCGATCAGCCCATGAGGTTCCCTCCCACTTCGACATCGTCTTCACCTCGCCGATTCCCTCCAAATGTCTTGCTACCTTACCATGATGTACACCAAGGTCCTCTGCTAACGTATGTGCATTCGTCTCTGGATTTGCTTCGACGGCTCTCCTCAGAACTTCATCGTCAAGGACGACATGCGCCCGCGACTCGGTTTTTCTTGGAGATCAAATTCGCCAGAAGCGAATTTTTCGAAGCAGAGCCTCACCGTTGGTTCGCAAGGACAGTTCATCCCAAAAGTGCTGCTGGGGTTACTGGATGCCGCAGAATGTCCCAATTTAAATTCGTAAAGCATGATGACTAGGTAGTCGCGTCGGTTCATGACCTCATGGAACCTTGGAAACGGTCGGCTAGGAAGGATAGAATCATATCCACATGTGTTTTTCCAAAGAGCAGCAAAGCCTACCAAACGGTATGTGTGACTTCCCTTGAGACGGAATAATTTAGGGTAAGAAACTTATTTATTTATACATATCTCAAAGGGAAATTAATTTTGCGAGAGTCCTATAAATATTTACTTAACTAACTTACAGTGCGCCTCAAAAGTGCACGGAAATGTGGAATTTTATCACTAATAATGCTGAAATTTTGCACGTCACACCGTTAAGAAATGTAGCGCATAGCTGCATCTCGTGTAAAGTCATTTTGATAATGTGACATTCTTGGATAGGTGATGCACTTGTTCGAGCAGTGGAGCAAATCCGTGACAATTACATCCCTCGAAGCAAATTTGAGATTGACAACCAGCCCCTCAAAGGTGCTTTTTGCAGAAACGCGTAAATTTTATTCCTTTAAAAAGGAAAGAGATCTTAACCCCTTCGCGAAACTGTCGGACAATGCTGTGCGACATTCCACTTATTCTTTACTTCACACTAGACATTAGATCCGACGCCGAATCGGATAATTCGGATTCGTCATTTTTTCCAAACTCTGGTTAAAAAGACTGTGCGAATAATGGCATCTTTGGAGAGATTGGACCCTAGGGCGATTCGGATAGGGGTTATCTTCAGCAGATGAATTTTCAGAAAATTCAGGTAAGTGATTTTTGATAGGAAAACTGATATCCTATCTGATTCGGATATCCGATGTGAAATCCGAATATGAAATAGTTATTTGAATCATCTGAAAATTTTTCCTGTTAAGGCTTCTTATATATGAATCATTCCAAGATTCGCAGCTTTTCAAAAATGTTATTGATCGCATACTCTTGTTAGCCGGATTTGAAAAAATAACAAATTTCGAATTATCTGAATCAGTGTCGCATTCAATGTCTACTTCACACAGATACCTAATTTCTTGCTCGTTACATTAACTAGCACATCTTACAGTATCCATGGTTAACCAGATCTATGATATCAATTTTCTGTAACAATTTTATTGAAACAACATTCCGTGTGGTGACCGTGCGCATATGTTTGATTGTGGACCCGCTTTACAACACTTCAAAGCGAAACCAATTTAATGCTTGACATAGCACATTGTGTCGATCAGCTAATCTCGATCGATGGCATCAACTTTCATGTGTTTACATCTATTGAAGAAGTTATTGATGTTCCAATACACATGCGCGAGTGCCACTACTAAACAACGAAAATAGATAATGCGATAAATCATGACCAGTTTCTGTCGACATTTATCATTTTCTAGAGCCAAACAATGTCCTCTTGCCAAAGATACTATCATTTCATCAAATGTACCCACTTCCTCTTATGCGAGGAAAAAATTTAGTTTCCTGGGACAATGTCGAGCAATGCTATCCGACACTTCGTGCTATTAGGGGGGGGGGGGGGGCAAAAGTAATGAGACAAATTGAAAAAAATATTTATCTCTTTATAACTCAATTACAACTCAACGATGCTGAGGAATGTATTTGCCATTAAGGGCAAGGACCTTGCTGCCATCGCTCAGCCAACTTCCTGATCCCATCCTTCCACAACTGCTTGGACCTGGTTTGATCAACTGCTCGATATGGTTGTCGAGGTCTGCTTGGGTTCTTGTGTCCCTTCCGACCAGGAAGTCCTGTAGGCTCAAGAAGTAGTGGTAGTCGCATGAAGAGATGTCCGGCGAATACGGTGGGTGAGGCATGTGAACGTAGCCCAGCTGAGCAAGCTTATCCGTGGTCACTTCTGCCCAATGGGGTGCGGCGTTGTCGAAGAGGAGGACCTTCTTCAAGCGCTGAGACCGAATAAGTGCGAGTCGCCGGCCCACCTCTTCTATTTCGTTCACCATGGCCTTGGTGTTCATCGTAGTGCTCTTGGAAAACAGCTTCCGGTAAACCGATCCACGGGCGCAGACCCAAAAGCTCCAAAGGTGCTTCTCGCCGTGAACATCTCGTCGGTAACAGGTCACCAGGCCTCACCCAGACTCGCTGCTTGGCAGGGTTAAGGTAGAAGACGTACTTCTCATCTTGCGTGACTATTGAGCCCAGGCTGCTCGGGGTTGGGAATTGGGCGAGATTTGCGCTACACAGGTCGACTCGTCAGACTGGGGTTTCGGCATGAGACAGACTGAGGTTTTGGCATGCTTCTGGAAAGGACGGAAGTGGTAACTTCTCAGATGGGCTTCAGTAAGTAGCATACAAACACACAAATAAGATAAGCACGAAACCAGACTCCAGCCACGAGATATATGGACACGGCATGGGGTGTCTCATTACTTTTGCCCCCCCCCCCAATAGAAAAAAGAGCGTTGCCCGAGACGAAAGATACGCTCGAAAACATGCCGTCGCAAAGAAGTTAAATCATCAGCGATGTTTGAAAATGGCTATACCTCAAGTAATTTACAGTCTGAGCTTCTTCCGAAACCGTTATATCCAATGATCAAGTTTTGGTGCACTTCTGAAAGGCGGAGTGGCGTTCTATCCCCCGCCCTTTAAACAGAGGCGTGGCAAATGTCTGCGTCTCCACTATCTCGTAAGGCAGCCACTAGACTCTCGAGCTATTGCAGGGGGTTGGGGGTGGGCGGGCCAGGGGGATGAGGGAATAGAACGCTCGACCCCCCTTCTGAAACAGCGGATTAACTGGCATTCTTACGAGAATGCCACTTGATCGATGAACACTTCTACTTTGTAGCCCAACTGCAAAATAATACTAGCCAGATCAGAAAGCGGAATGTGGAACAAAGTTACTGCGAATCCTGTATTTTCTTGAAATTCTTTTCTCATATAGTGTGAAGCCAGCTGCTCATACAAGTGGTTACTGACCACATTGTCCACTCGATAGGACTTCACGCAAACCAGAACGGTGAAGAGAATCGCGTTTGGAATAACGGCGATAACGCCGAAGATTGCACTGGTGAGCAGGACGGCCTGCTGCGCCTCGCTTATTTCTGACGTGGCGTTTATGTGCGTCCACTGATTAGACATAACACTGCAACAGAACATGAACCATCAACGATCTGCAAGGGACTCATTCCATCGTAGGGTCACCACGAGCACGAGAGATCGAGAAACGCTGTGACAGCTGACACACACGACCACTGGAAGTGCATATTGCGTTGATAGACAGAGACAAACTCATCCGTTCTTTGAGCCAAGCATTATTTATTATTTATTTATTTATTTATCTATTATTTGCTTATTGCGCTTGTTTGTGTGCTTAGCAAAAGAAAACGAACGTAACAAAGGAAGAACATAACATTGGACGGGCCTAGGCCTATGTTATACTTCGGCGACGCTGTTGTCGGCGACGTCCGCGACAGTGTTGAGCGGGTGCTACGCAGTGCTCGTTGACACGTTGACAACGAGAGCGATTTTCGCGTGTCTGGCCTGTGGGACGACGAAGCAAGCCGCACAAATGTGACACGACATACCCAAACTTCGTCTAAGGATAAATTTGGGATGCAAAACATGATGCTAATGTTCGTCCAACAGTTACGCTCGGTAACCCTCCCCCACAATTCTATAATTTTATTTATTATTTATTATTATTTTGCTATTTTTATTTTAGGAAAAATAATAAATTGAAATTTGTCTTAAAGCACTGCAAGCAAACAAGCATATAGCGCATTAAAAGGCCGCGCCATGCAGTCAAAAATTTCGCCGCAACTTTTATTCGCTTGATAGTGTGATTGCCGTTCACATTAACCATCAACGTGAGGATAATGTGTTTTTAACAGTGCTTTTTGTTTATCGTTAGCAGGCGTCAAACTCCATGCGAATAGAAATTCTGCTATCAATCGAATCAAAACCGCGAGCTATTGGAGGAGGGCATGATGCAGTCATGCTTTTTTTTGCACTAAAAAAATGGCCGCCTTCCTCCTCCTTAACACAAGTTTTAATCCATTATTTTTCCTCAAAAAATAAAACTTTTATAAATTTCGAGCAATATGTTCACCTGCTTGGTAGCTGAATTAAAAAGTCGGTGGTCCTGACATGACTATCGATTAAGAAGGAAACTGATCGCAATCGTCCCCAAGGACATCGCCATCGTGTTCAGCATTCTGAATAACCTCTCCGGACGACGTTTGGATAGAACGCATAGCATTTATATTAAAACAGTATACCGTTGCGCACTATTAGCGACACTGTCGTCAACGTGTAGAGTGTTGCTCGATCTATTTTTTTTCTCTGATGCGAAATTTGATGAACAGTAACGCCGCAGCAAAAACAGCGCGTATTTTTCCGCGAGCCGATTATTTGTCTTATTTTACTTACATTATTCGTTAGACATGAATAAAACAGTAACCGATGAAGTTTCCCATGGACCATCTTGACCGTAGGTATTCGTGAACTCATTGATTAATCTTGTACTATTAAATATTCGACAACTTTCCATGAACTATTTTTATGATGATGTCCGATGACATCGCCGGACAATGCCGTGAAAGGGTTAATGAAAGCATTATCACTAGATGTAGAAGAGCAGTAGGAACGACTAGATGGTTGGATGTGGGTCAGACAAATAATTAACTCGACTAATCTAGATGATCTCAAACTCAAAAATTCTAAAATCTTGTCAAGATTTTAATGATATTTTGTAGAACATGTTGTTCCGACAATATACATTTCATTGGATATAATCGGCTTTGGAGGGAATTATGGCAAGGCGGCGAAAACGAAGGATTAATCCGCCGTGAACAGCCGCTTTTTGGCGGATGTTTACCGACGGTACTGTACATTGCTACTTTTTCTAGTCTTTTCACTTTTTTCAGCAAAAAGACAATATTGGTTGCCATACGCTACCTTCTTTTGTAGAGGCTCCATAATGTAAGGCGCAAACAGTGAACTTCCTTCCTTTTCTCATGCAAGGAAAAGATCCAGCAGGATGCGTTTTGGTACGCCAGTCCTGTATTAAATTATGGGAAGATCGATTGAATCGGCTCTCACCCGCAGCGCCAGGAGCTGCGGGTGAGACCCGCCGCTCCTGGCGTGATAGATCAGTGTCCATTATGGTTCATCTATTCTAAACATTTCTTTCAACGAATCTAAATGCTAGGGATATAGTAGGTTTATCGCGGTTTTCACGCGATCATGTAAACATAGAAGCTTGCGCCATCAGGTAAACATAAAGACTTGCGCCGATATCTCAACAACACATCAGCTGAATACCGGCTTAAATACCTATTCATTCTCAGGAAATGTCTTCTCTACTTGCTGCTTAGCGCCGCGCTATGGCTCCTTCCCCGCTCGCCGCTCTTAGGCTCCTTTCTCGCTCGCCGCTCTTGGGCTCCTTCCCCGCTCGCCGCTCTTAGGCTCGCTCCCTGCACGCCGTTCTCATGGCTTCTTCCCCGCTCGCCGTTCTTAGGCTCGCTCCAAGCTCGCCGCTTTCGAGGCTCGCTCACCGCTCGCCCTCCTAGCTCTCGTTATGCATCTTAGGTTTAGGGCTTCTAGGGAGATCGCGTAGGTTGATTAGGGCGTAGATACAAGTAGGAAATTAGCTCAGATTAGGACTTGCCAACCGCGTGGCAGACTCGCAGAGTATTCCGCTCACTGCTTATGGTGCACGACTCGATCCGGACAAGGACCGCAGACCGGTACACTTTTCATTTGCGCAATTTTGAAAGTTAATCAGTGCGCCTTCGGTTCACTTTAAGATCTTTGAATTTTGCACTTCTATAGTCAAAATTCATCAAACACATTTTGGAACTGAGCATTTTTGTAAGAGTTTTTTTCCTACTTATCATGGTTGGGCCTACAGTGTTACGCTCCCAAAAAGGCCGACTCACACGTTATTGCAATAATTTAAACTCCTTAATTGAGAGTTATTCGAGGCGTGTGCAATCGGAAACAGACTTCCAAAATCCGGTAGTCGCTCAGCAAACTAGGGAATTAGTACTGGAGTTGAATGCGACCACTCAGCTTATATCGGAAGCATTGTCAAACTGTACATCTACGATCGATTCGCTGGTAGAAAATCTTAGCAGTGAGCAAGAAGAGCAAGCGAATTATTTCATAGAAAAGGCACACATAGCCATCGACCGGGCTCAAAGGGCAGCGATCGAACTCGAAGCTAAGAGAATCAGCGCACTCGATGTGCGCGGGGGACCAGCAGGAAAAGCCAACGCGGATCATCCTCCTACGCCAAGGGAACCGCAGGTGGAAACGGCAGTCCACAAACTGCCGGCTATTCCTATACCTACCTTTTCTGGAAGAGTGTGGGAATTTGAAAACTTCTGGACACTCTTCGAAGCAAATGTTCATAATCAGCCCCTTTCGCGCCTTCGTAAATTTAACTACCTACTTAGTGCGCTACGGGGAGAAGCAAGGGATTCAGTACGTCGGTTCAACGTGACTGAGGCCAATTATGATGAAGCCGATTGCGCAATAAATATGGGGATGAGTCACGCCTCATCGATAGTCTACAAATGCGCCTCGAGAACGCACGCGCCGAGAACTTAACACTTGAGGGACAGCGACGCCTCCTGGAGAACATAATGCCAATAGTGGCACAGTTAAGAGAAAAAGGAGTGTCCTTGGATGGATCCTTTCTTTGTCAAAGGGTGTTGGCAAAATTTAAGATCGACCTTTAGCGTAAGGTACTGGAACACTGCGCTAGTTCTCCATTGCAAGAAAATGCATGGGTACTTAGCGATATTCTTTCGAAAATGGACAAGGTCATAACGAAAGAAGAACGAATTTATTATATGGTCAACAAAAATCATAGCTCTAATCGAGCTCAGGGGCCAACAAGGACCTATTTGACACCCCAAGGTTCACTTAAAGGAACCGCGCCTTGTCTTTTTTGCAACGCCAGCAATCACAAGTCAGTAGCGTGTGCAAGATTTCCAACAATTGACGAACGTAGCAGAATTTTTCGAGACAGCAATAGATGTCTTAATTGTGGACTGATAGGTCACTTTATTGGTGCCTGTTCAAGAGAAGGATGTAGGAATTGTGGTGGTAAAAAGCACCACCACACCTTGTGTCCTTCACGTGTAAAGCAATCCCACAATGTCCCGCCATCGAATGGACGGTCAAAGAACAGAGAATGCGCCACAACTGGCAAGACCAGCCGCGGGACAACGGACAGCCACTCAAATGGATGTCGATAGAAATCGACATAAAAAATCAACTCCTGCACATGTATGTACACACTATTGAAACGAACACTTCTGAAGACTCCATAGCGTTTTCGACGGAGCAAGGCAGAATGTTTAGTCAGGGTACCGTCCTCTCCACTCTAGAAGGTGATGGCCTTTTGAAAGGACAGAAGAGTCCAGAACATATAAGTGTCAATGTTCTGCTACTAACAGGTATCGCAAAAGTAAAAGACTCAGTGCACAACCAGTGGAAAGTTGTCATTCTGCTGGACACTGGCGTAGACCAGTCTTTCATCAGTAATAAGCTGGCTGATGAACTAGGACTTCCGCGCACTGGAACGAAAATGTTTAAAGTCTATACGTTCGGTGCTCAAGCTCCTAAGCACACAGTGTGCAACCTTACCACACTGGAGCTTTGGGATAAAGACGGTCTCAGGCATGAAATGCGCCTACATGCACTACCATTAATTACTGCAGCTACTAAAACTGCGCAGCTCAGCAAAGACGATTTGGCGTTTATTGAATCACGCAATATTCGTCTTTCCAAAGCACATGATACAGACGTGTCCGCGCCTCAAATCCTATTGGGTTGCGATCAGTTGTGGGGATTACTAAGTATCCTAGACCCACATTACACGCTTCCCTCTGGATTACATATCGTTCCCTCAAAACTCGGCTATCTGCTTACAAGAAAGCAGATCGCAAATAAGTGGAAGGGCAACACTATCATGGAAACTCGAGAGGATGAGAAGACTGTATCGCCTGTCTCAGTCAACAGTTTCATCAACTTCGAAGCTAGTTTCGAAGAAGAGTTAGATAGGTGGACAAATATTGGACGATGGACTCTGCAGGAGTCTGTGAATTCACAGGTACGAAGAACGCGGAAAGGGATGAGGACAACAAGAAGGTCGCAAAGTTCTTCGGAGAGACCGTTCAGAAACGTAAAGACGGATATTACATTCGTTTTCCGTTCAAACAGAATCATCCTCCACTACCATCTAATAAGGCGATTGCATTGAAACGATTGCAGTCAGTAATACAAATGCTTGAAAAGACGCCACAACTGTTGTTGGAATACGACAAGACCTTTGAGGCGCAGCAAGAAAAAGGAATTATTGAACGGATTCCAGACGCTTTGCCGGAGGACGGTTCCTTAGTGCACTACATACCGCACCAACCACGCCAAATAAGGAAACTACAAAGTTACGCATTGTTTTTGATGCTAGTGCGCACTTCAAAGATTGTCCTTCACTAAATGACGTACTTCACCTACTTCACCAGCTCATCCTGCCAGAATTATATGCTATGTTGTTGCGCTTCAGAGTTCCTCCTTACGTAGCCATGGCAGATGTTGAAAAAAAGCCCTCCTGCAAGTGCGCCTTCAGGAATGTGATCGAGATTTTACGCGATTTTTATGGGTGCGGGACATAAATGCGCCTTTGGATAACGACAATATTGTGACATATCGCTTCACTCGTGTAACATTCGGGTTGAATGTCTCACCCTATTTATTAGGTAGGACAATTCATCACCACCTTCGCTGTGCAGTGTCTGATATTGGCCTTGCGAACAAAATCCGAGAAAACTTATATGTAGACAATCTTATTCTCTAAGGTGACAGTTCAAGTGAAGCTGTTCGAAAAACCCGGGATGCGCGCAAAATATTCTCCGATATGAGAATGAACCTAAGAGAATTTACCTTCAACGATCCATTCTTGCGCAGCAGACTTCCTGAAGAGGCATGCGCTTCACTTACACCGAAGAAGGTACTTGGCGTCGTTTGGGATGCGGAAAGTGACTCCCTCAATATTCACTGTTCTATAGACCCACCAAGAGTTACTATGAAGAGAATAGTTGCACGTCAAATTGCGTCCATATACAATCCTTACGGATGGCTGGTACCTTTACTTACACCGGCGAAAAAGTTCCAGCAGGACCTATGGAAGCAAAAGTTCATATGGGACACCGAACTGCCTTCGAGATCCACCAACAGTGGGAACACATCGTAGGAAATATGAACGGATTCAACCGCTTATTTCCACGACGCTTCGCCTCAGATTCTTCAAAGATGGACTTAGCCGTTTTCGCGGACGCCAGCGAAATAGCACTGGCAGCTTGCGCCTACGTTTTCAACAGGAATACATCCTCTCTGGTAATGGCGAAAAGCAAGCTTCTTTCAATCAAGGTGAAAACAACAATTCCAAAGCTCGAGATGAACGCGTTCATACTGGCAGCGCGCCTTGCGTACTCTATTTCTCGAGCACTAAAATCAAGAATTCCAAAATATCCTTGGACAGTATACGTCTTCTCAGATTCCCAGATAGTGCTAAATTGGCTGTTATCAAAACAGAGGAATTTGGGAACATTAATAGAAAACAGATTACGCGCAGTCCGCGATATAGTTCGAGCATTCAACAGTGAAGAAGTCTCCGTAATTTTTGGCTATATTCATACGTCGAAAAATCCAGCAGATGCAGGAACCAGAGGGTTATCTGCTGTCGAATTGGAGACTCACGAGTGGTGGAGAGGCCCCGATTTTCCAAAGACACGGGTGGAAACGTAGCCAATCGAAGTCTATCCATTGGAATATCCAGACGTCGAAACAATGAAGGAGTCCATCTGTGAAGAAAGCGTCAACGTGAATACAACTAACTCACCGGACACAATCGTTCAAAGTCTTCTTGATTTAGAACGTTACAGCACATTCCTAAAAGCAAAAAGGATAGCCGCAGTGGTGCTGCGCTTCATCAGAGCACTTCTACGACATCAGAAGGAAACTGTGAAAAGAAGAATTATCTCCAATATTCCGGAGTTGAAATCGATATCGAAATCTCCTGGTGCTCTCAGTGGTCCAGGGCTCAGAGCTGCTAGACTCACCGTCCTACGTAATCATCAGTTTGCGCATTTAACTAAGGAGTACCGAAAATCGATGAAAAACACCTTACGTCTTTATCAAGACTCTGACAAGATTTGGAGATCAAAAGGACGTATGGGGAACGCTTCAATGAATCACGATACGGATTCCTAAACTGCGCCAACAAGTCAGGAGTTTCATCTCCCAGTGCGTCAAATGTCGACGATCCAACGCACTTCCGTATCATTATCCCGATATGACAGACCTCCCTAGCAAACGAGTGACGAGAAGTTACCCATTTCAACATATCGGGCTGGATTTCTTCGATTTTCCTCCGTGTGTTGAAAATGACAACTCGTCTAAAGGCCGCCACAGACTTCTGCGGCGCCGCTCGGCGGCGCCGCTGCCCTATGCTTAACCATAGGGCAGAGACGCAGAGCTCGCCTCCAGCGGCGCCGCTGCCCTATGCTTAACCATAGGGCAGAGACGCAGAGCTCGCCTCCAGCTGAGCGGCGCCGCAGAAGTCTGTGGCGGCCTTAAGTTATATGGTTGCATCTTCACTTGCACCTTCACACGTTTGATCCATCTGGAGCTGCTACGAAGTATGGCTACAGGAGAATTTTTGAATGCACTCCGACGATTCATTGCGCGCAGAGGAACCCCAGAATCCATCACTTGTGATAATGCGCCGACCTTCCTACTAAGCGCAGATATAATGGGAAATAGACAACAGGAACTGAGCACGGATGTCTTCCATGCCTTTGCCAACAAAGAGATTAAATGGAGCCATATTACGCCGTATGCGCCTTGGCAAGGAGGTTTCTACGAGCGCCTTATAAGATCTATAAAACACGCTATCTACAAATCGCTGCGTGGCGCGAAACCGTGATTACAGTATGGAGATCGTCAAATGTGATCTCATTTGACGATCTCCATACTGTAATCGTGGAAGTTGAGGCTTGCCTCAACTCCAGGCCTCTCACTTATCAGGGCTCAATGCTGGAAGAGCTGAGTTCCGTTCGTCCCATAGATTTCTTACAGAAAGATATAAACCTTACATTCCCTAGCATAACAACTGAGGAAGATGAAGAAAGTCGCTGTTACGTGCCTCCTGAAGACATCCACCAAATGCAGTACCGACAACAAGTCGTTGATGCGCTCCAGTCATCGTGCCAGAGAACGGATCACTTTTGGTCAATTTGGAAGCAGCAGTATTTGACTTCCCTCAGGGAAATTCATAAAAGGTCTACGATAAATCGCAGACTTGGAAATAATATTCCTATGGTAGGAGATGTGGTCCTTATCGTCCTTATCAATGACTCAGTCCTCCCTAGGAATGAGTGGAAAATGGCACGCATAATGAAAACGAATAAAGGTACAGATGGAAACATTCGTGAAGCCGAACTAATGACTGCCAATCGACGAAAGATACGACGACCGGTGAACCTACTTATTCCACTGGAGATTCTAGATTCCAGTAATCATCAATCGGTTGCTGAAATTGCTGATTGGCCGTCAGACGATGACCCTGGATTGAACTCACCCGCGGATCACTCGCATACGTACAATTTGCGCCCAAGGAAACGTATTCAATATGCGGAAAACACGGTACAAACCTCATCTACCCGCACTTATTCGCCGAAATGGTTCCTTTTTTACTTGAAAAACTTCCGGTAGTCCCTATGTCGACCATCGTTGGAGACTGCTATGACTTCATTACATCTCAGCTGCACCAGTAATGGAGTGCTGGTTTACGCAACAGGACCTGAAGACTTCGAGATCTGCGCCGAGCATGAGTGCAAAATGCAACACTTCTTGAAGGGTCCACATATTGTACGATTTTCTCCAGAAATTACACTGCATGAATTCAGTGTTACCCTCAAACGGAATTCCGGTAGTCAACTTACAACAATGGAAACCCTTTGTAAAGGACTAGACTTTACGAAAACATCCGCTGTACCGTTTGCGCCCCCGTTCTACTCAACCCAGAATGCTGGCCATATGGTATACTTGCCGTCGTCGCGCTTTCCTTGTACTAGTAGTAGCTCTCATATACTTGCTACTGTACGTGCCCATGACTATCGAAAAACCGATACGTTTGGTTCTTGTGGGAGGTTGCATTCTTCTGCAGGGTAATGCGAAGATCATGCGCTGGTGCTGTTATAAGATATGTTGCAAACGCTGTAGACGACATCGACCTACACCAAGTGCTCGACTAACAGCAGCCCTTGCAATTGTAACCCTTGCTGCACCATGGAACTTTGTAGCACAGGTTTGTCAACAAATTAATGTTCTCGAACATCACGCTACAATTTGCACGATAAAAAAAAAACGGAGTGGAATCGTGCTCAATGACGATATCCGAAGTACTAAAACTTAGCTCATACAAGCAAGAAGCATGTTTGCGCCTTACTTGGAACACCACATTAATCGCCAACATAAAAATTCATTGGAAAGGACTGTACTTGCGCTGTGAGTAGGAGTCCGAGTATTTCACACGTTCGGTAGCCCTTATGGTCATTCTCAGCAAGCGCTGTCCTCACATGGGCTCTTGCTCAGGAGATAAATGTGCGACTATCAACAGCTCCAGCCTCATTCCCGAACTCGATGAAGGAAACAAGTACCCAGGCCGAACCGGGTGCTTAGAATCCTGTGGAGGATTTGGATGCGATTGTTTTCATCTAAGTTCGTTGCGAAACCGAGAGACTCGAAAATCTATGAGATTTTCCGCTGCATGAGATGGACAGAAGACGTTAAACTGATCGTCACCATACAGGACACTCATACACGAGCTGGTCACCGGAGATACGTCACATCTCTTATCCCCAACGTTCCTAAAGAACTTTCACCACTACAACTTACAATCACTTCTCTGTCTATGCCTCCGACTCCCAAGCTGAATAGCGACTTTATCTCGGACGGCGTTGACACAGCAATATGGGCAGCAACCACTAAGCCCAATCTTCGTTGCAATACTTGGGTTGCGGCTGATAAGCTCAACTGCACCTTTTTCGATGACTGTAAATGCGCCCCAGCAGAGTCCAAGGTAACATGCGACTGTACGCACTCAGATATTGCTGAGGAGTTTGGAAACATCCAACTCAAACTACCAGTCAAAACAGCATCATGGGAGTTGAAAAGACGTCCGAATAACCCTTTAACGGCAAAGATTCCTCATCTTGTATCTTCTGAAATTTTCGTCACTTTTCACGGACTAGTAGATCGCGCCATCATAGAGGTTTACAACTACACCTGCGGAATAGAAAATGCGCCACTACAAGGCTGCTACCACTGTGAAAAGGGTGCAATTGCATATGTTCGTTGCACGTCTTCGGAAGAGACTCAGGGGGAAGTTTTATGCGCCCAAAACGCTTTTGTAGTTCCCTGTGCACCGAACGGTCCAATGCCGACCCTTCGCTTCCACCTCGACGATGCGCGCCGACCTATTGATTGCACGGTAGCTTGTGGAGGCTTGCCACATCACTTCAAACTAAGTGGAATTTTGAAATTCCTCAACTACAATCACTACCCCTCATTGCTACCACTGCAAGGGAATACCACAAATTATAGGGAGTTCGCATGGCCAGATTTTCGTCATATTTTCAGCATAATTTTTATGTGGTACAAAACATTACTAATCATAATGGTGACAATAGCTGCAATATTAATTCTCGGCTACATTTGTCTCAACACTATAGGTCTGCGCCTTATGCGGCACATTATACGACTAATATGGACCATCACCTGTTTTCCAATGCGCATCGTCTTTGTTGCACTTCGTTGGCGAAAAAATCGATGTAGAAATCCGAATGCGCCGACGAAGAAAAGCGCTTAGTCATCAGTAACCGA
This sequence comes from Heligmosomoides polygyrus polygyrus, assembly GCA_947396885.1. Taxonomy (NCBI): domain Eukaryota; kingdom Metazoa; phylum Nematoda; class Chromadorea; order Rhabditida; family Heligmosomidae; genus Heligmosomoides; species Heligmosomoides polygyrus. Next base: position 87,742,407 of record OX377202.1, read on the forward strand.
TGCGCAGCGAAAAAAATCAATAAACGCTCAAAAGGTTCCGCTGATTCATCAAAAATCAATGCGCTTATCGGTCTTACTGAAGACTTTCATAATGACTCATCACTAATCAATACGTCAGTCTTGATCGAGCACTGATCAAATCCTGTTTAGGTGCGCTCGAAAAAATCAGCAAAGGGACGTTAAGTGCGCAAAATCATCTGTCAAAGGTGATATATATATACTTTTGTCTGTTAACTACACCAACGGTAGAACAACGAAAGTTCTTCAGATCGCCATCGACAGCCCCAGAAACCTTACTTAGTGTAGGTGCGCCTCGGAAGTTCTGAGAAAAAAGAATCTGCAAAGGTATTCTCAAACAAATGCGCCTTCACCACATATTCACCTTAAACTTATTATCTTATTTCAGACCATGGCAGATATTGGCAACGTCAAACAACAGCTTCGTGAAACGCAACGCAGTCTCCGACAGCTACAAAAGGCTACTCCACCTCTGCCGAAGCCGATCATTATACTTGTACTCAAGCTGCCACTTCTCTTGAGGAAAGAACTCGTAGAGTGCGCCTCCCCACTAAGCCTTTGCAAGAGCGTCTTCATGAGGTAGAGCTGCTAGATCTTGAAATTGATCACCTCCGACTGCAGTTTCTTTTCTGTAGGTCGCAGCTGCGAACTCTTTTTTCCATCCCACCTCTCCTCATTGCACCGCAGCAGATGTTAAGAGAATTCTGGGCAACGCTAATGCGCCAACCGTAAGAGATTGAAGAGGGAAAATCGCTTTTAATGGACCTCCCGCTCATCGAGGAAATCGTAACTGATCACATCCAGATGCTGGGCTCCCTTCGTTCTACACTCAGTGATCTCCGAATCGAACTTCACAGTGAACAGGAAAAAGAAATCCTTGGATTCGAAACAGAGATCCGCACCAAGCTGGACGAACTATACCACCTCAGGAAGGACTCCAAAGATTCCATTATTCGTGAGTTCCAGGCCAGAAACATCGTGCCTAATGGTCGCCTAGAACGCGACGATCACGCTGGAGGCGAGGGAATCCCAGAGATTCTGAAGGAATCCGACTTGATCGAGGGCAATCCAAGTTATATGGATGGAGTTGAGAATGAGGATTCATATAATGAAGCAGCAGAGGAAGAGGAACTAGACGAAAGAGACGCCGATCCCGACGCCGCTCCCGACGCTGCTCCTAACCTTATGCAGATGGGCCTCAAGCTATGAACGAGGACCGTGATCCTGGTGATGAGGCCGCACATGATGCCGTTCCGGAAGAGCCCGAAGCTGGACAGGATCCTCTTGATGACGATCAGCAAGTGGAACCAGACCAAGAGCAGGACGAACAGATCGGGAGTCGCATAGAAGAAGAAATGCGGAACGTAGAGCAGACTATTCGGAACTTCGACGACATGCTAATCCAGCTGGAAGCCGAACCCATCTGCTAGCCACTTAGATTTGATCATGGGCGTATCACAAACCCCTCGAGAAACGCATGAAATGCGCCTTTTGCGACGCCATTGGATCGCATTATTCCGATTCATGTATGGTCGTGAGCGATGCTAGGAGTCGCAGGATGCTAATCGAGGAGAACGATAAATGTGAACGATGTTTAGAAAGAATTTGCGCCCGGAGCTACGCATGCAAGAACTACCATGTTACCTTCTTTCACTGCCGCAACACTGGACATCACAGCGCACTATGTCCTCTTCCAGAAAGAAGCGATGTTATTCGCAGACAACTTCAAAATGCTCGCGAAGGACGTTGGGCCGCTCTAAGCAGGATGGAGGAACTTCGACGCCAATCGGCCTTACTCAGGAATACCTAGTTTGAAGCGTGGAACCCATACCTAGGGTGTATCACACCGGCTTCTGAGCACCTCTGAGCATTTTTGGATAGGGCCGGGAGTATCGCGGTTTTCACGCGATCATGTAAACATAGAAGCTTGCGCCATCAGGTAAACATAAAGACTTGCGCCGATATCTCAACAAAACATCGGCTGAATACCGGCTTAAATACCTAAGAATGCTTAGGGAATGTCTTCTCTACTTGCTGCTTAGCGCCGCGCTATGGCTCCTTCCCCGCTCGCCGCTCTTAGGCTCCTTTCTCGCTCGCCGCTCTTGGGCTCCTTCCCCGCTCGCCGCTCTTAGGCTCGCTCCCTGCACGCCGTTCTCATGGCTTCTTCCCCGCTCGCCGTTCTTAGGCTCGCTCCAAGCTCGCCGCTTTCGAGGCTCGCTCACCGCTCGCCCTCCTAGCTCTCGTTACGCATCTTAGGTTTAGAGCTTCTAGGGAGATCGCGTAGGTTGATTAGGGCGTAGATACAAGTAGGAAATTAGCTCAGATTAGTACTTGCTGCCGCCACATTCCCATTACGTTGCGCCTTCATCGTAGGTAAATTCCGCCTTCATCATCATCACAAATGTGCCTTGACTCCTAACTGCGCCTCCGTGTGTAGGATTAAGTATCTTTTGCTCGACCATGTTTCCGTGCCGAAATTATGTATTAAACTATTGTTCGATTGGTTTAATTACCCAAGTTTGAGGCCAATAAACTGATTGGTTTCGTGTCGAGTGTACCGGTGCAGAAGAAATCGCGTGGCAGACTCGCAGAGTATTTCGCTCACTGTTATTTTAAGGTTGGTGCATAATTTCTGTCCATAAAGGAGCTTGACAACCAACAATATAATCACCGGTAGTGTCGACAAATGGAGGCGCATGGAATCTTGCACTCATAACGTAACGCAAAGAAGCCTTAGCATGATACTAGGTAACCTTATTTGTACTGAAAATCTCCGTGGCCTTCCAGTCACAAGTTAGTCGTCTGAGGTTTGGGGAAAACCTTTGCACAAAAATGCAACAACAAAGCAGACCGTCCTTCTTAGTATGAGCTATAACTGCATCGGACAGGGCATCGGAGGGAATGCTGTCATCACAAGGGCTACCACATTATCTTCGAGCGGCTTGTCAATCGAAGAATTTTAGTGGAGGTAAATTGACAAAAATGAGAGCAAGCGCAAAATGGCACAGAACTGTTGAGTTATAAGAAGTGTTCTATTAGATTTCGGGGTTTAGATTCAAGAACTCCTCACTACAGCCTTCGAGAGGGTAGTGTGGGAGTTGAAAAAAGTGGATGTGAGGATGGATTGCGATAGCAAAGCAAAACCACCACAATGGCACCTTTGGTCCCGATTTGAAAACAAATAACCGTCTAGGCTCGACTTTCCATGAATCTTGGCATCGTTGATCCTGTTGACAAGGCTGGTTCAAGCTGTTCGCCAAGACTGGTAGCACATTAGGAGAGATTTTTCCAGGCTCTGAAGAAGGCGATAGCGCCGAAACGTAAGCCGAATAAGTCTGCTACCAATCTTGGCGAACAGTTTTTTTTAACCAGCCTCGTATGAACAAGTAACTGTATTTCGCTGTAGAAATCCTTTTCCGCTGTTAGCCTACTGTCTTATGCATGAGTGCTAGCAGCCCGCCTCCTATTCTATCACCTTTACGATCACGGCCATACACTGCGTATTGTAAGTTATAGCTGAAACGGCATTGTGAACTGTCTGAGGTTTAAGCCGACTTTACTATATGAAGACCCACTTCAAAGCAGAGACAGAAAAACTTCAAGTCTGGGATTTTAGTTGGGAATGAAGAAGGAATAACTGTATTTAGCGAATTGGCAATTGAATCTTCATAGTACAAAAGGGATGAAGAGGGAGCCAATGGCTGAGATGAGGGGAGGGAAGCTAGTATCGACCCAACAAACGGAATGCTGAAATTATAGCGTCGCCCTTGCAAATCGCGTGAATTTCACAGATTGTGAAAGGCAAGGTCTTTAACAATATGCATAAGCTCACCTTCTTGGTAATTCGTGCTACCTGTTTTTTTCTGCAAGCGATCGCAGTTCATTTCTTCTTCAGTGGAATCCTTCCACGCATGATTGGATGTACTCCCCTTTGTTAACGATTGTTTTCCAGGCTTTATACGAGATATCTTGCCCCTAGTTCCTGGCTGCCTAGAATATTTCATTAATTCAAGGACGCAAACCGTTTCTGTTTTCAAAGTTTTGGATATACATGGAGGGTGATTTTGCCATTGTTGCACTTACACAAAAGAAGCTAATCGCAGAGGTCTCAACGACCTATGTGATAGTCTACCTATCGAATGCTGCTTCAGTGGCCTGTTCACCAACGCCGATCCATGTAATGAGATCTTCCGTATCCGCAACCTTTGTGTAAGGATTGAATTTAACCATGACAGTGCAGTTTCCGGGTCCAAAGTTTTTTTTTTGTGATTCCACGACAAGCCTTCCCTTACAGCATCAAGCTTTTCATTGATCACGGCTTGCGACTCTTGAAACTTAGCAAAAATATCGCTTGTCAGTTTACTAGCTCCAGTGATAGCCAGGATGTACCTCCTTTGTTCGAGTTACTCTTCGTTGCACCTAGAACCAACAGAGAGAGAGATAGAGAGAGAGAAAGAGAGAGAGAGACTTAAAATGTCTACAACCCGTAGAGTGAGGATACCACATCTGAACCTACCACAGGTAGGTTGTTCAAGAAATTCCGGACTGGAGACTTCAGTAAGATCGGAATTGACAGCAGTTAGAGGTTGACAAGGGAGAGGTAAAGGAAATGGTAGATGCAACCCAAGAACGTCTATAAGAGGAGTTGCTGAGAAGCTGATTAGCATGGCATTTGAAGAAAACTGAAAAGATAAAAAACTCGATAAGTGGTTCCCGCACGAACTAACGAACATCAGCAATCTCATTGTCTCGAAGTGTTTGACCATTCTTCTGCACAACGGAAACGAATCCCTTTCTGGAACGTAAAGTGAATTCTGTTTTCTAATGTAACGTATTGTAACAAAGAACGGATTTTTCGGCAATCGACGACGTCCAGGTCAAAGGTTGGACTACGACGAGACCCCGAAGCATTTCACAAAGCTTGCAATGTACCAAAGAAAGGTTAAGGTGGATGTCTGATGGTCAGCAGCTGGCATGATTCTCCACAGCTTCGTGGCTCTAGGCAAACCCATCGCAGCGAAAACGCACTGTGAGGAAGTCAACAAAATACACTGAAAATAGCGTGCTATTTCCTCGGCACTGATTAACAGAAAAGGTGAGTCCTACTCCATGACAACACTGACCGCATGTCTCATTGATGACAACAAAAAAGCTGACTGAGTTGGAATATGAAGCTCTCGAACATCCTCCATGCTTGTATGATTTTTCTTCTTCAAGTTATCACTCTTTTGAGCGTCACTGCATTTGCCCGCGCAAGAAATGCTTCTGAAGCCAAGACGATGCAAAAAAGGCATTCGACGATTTTGTCGCCTTCAGAACTCCAGAATTTTAAAAGATTATCTAAACTAGTTTTTCTTTGACAGCAATGTGTTGATTCTTCAGATCATTATATCGATGACTGGCCTTCCCCTTGCAGCGAGTTATAGTATTTCCAGACGTTCAACGGCCTACCCGCCGCCAAACTTCTGGTTGGGGCTTTGCCCCAAACCCGAGAATAGAACACCCCGAACGTCTTCTTCTCCTCTTTAGGCCTTCTCTCATTCATTTAAAAAAACTGGTTTTGCTATATACAGGGTGCGCCAAAATTATGGCGACAGCACATGCGCAAACAATTTGACCTTTTATTCGGAGCGTCTGCTTTTTTTCGTGCTCTTATTGTTTTTATTGAGTCAATTAGTTTATGCTTACCTCAGTCAAACATAACAATAAGTCGTTTTTCAAGATAGTGAAGGGTTCGTGCCACCGTTCTTAAATCATTAAGCTTTGCCGTCAAGGCTTCTCGGCACGCTACATTCACCACCGTCTTGGAGTCCATCAGAGTATTATGAATAGGTCCATCAGACGCAATGAAGACCTGGGAACCGAGGATGATAGATCCGGACGGGAAAGACACTTATCTGTTACAACTACGGACAACATTAGGAGGGTACGTGAACGAATTCGCAGGAAGCCGGCGCGCTCGGTCCGCCGGTTGTCGGGAAAATGGACATCAGGGAGACGTCGTTGAGAAGAATCTTTCGTAAACTGGGACTTAAGGCCTACAAGAAGGCCTACGTGCACCCTCCTGGACCTTCAAACAGGAAGGAGTTCCAGCTCACAGAGCAAGAATGCTGCAAGACTGGTGCCAAGGCAACTTTCCGCCATTCACCAGCTTCCACGAGTGGCCAGCCAACTCACCGGATTTGAATCCTATGGATTACACGGTCTGGCTAGCTTTGGAAACCAAAGCCTGCGAAAAACCTCACCGCCCCGTGGATCCTTTGAAGAAAGGTGTGGGATGAGCTCAATGCGCCTTACTTGCGTGCCGCCGTCGATGCCTTCCCGAAGTGCCTCAGAGTCTGTATCGACGCCGATGGAGATATCTTCGAATCTCAATGTTGCGTATAGTTTACAATAGACTGATAAACATTATCTCATCGTTAGTTTCTCGAAAGTACCGCATTTTCTCTCTCCGCGAATTGAAAACCTTGTCGCCATAATTTTGGCGCACCCTGTAGAATGGTATAGCGGAATAGGGCAAAATAAGTCCATCGCCTTCACTGGACCCTTTAACTGGCCCCTTATCACTGGTTCCCCTTTATTGTCAGCCCTTTTCCGGTTCACCCTTCACTGGTCCCCCATCCCCCTTCGTCGGTCCCTACTACTGCTCCCACCTCCCTTTACTGGTCCCCTCTTCGCTGGTCATCCTATCCTTCACCGATCCCCATTACTGGTCCCATCCTCACTGGTCCCCCCTTTTCCTGATCCCCTCTTCACTGATCAACATTCTACCGGTCTCATCTTCACTGGACCCCTCTCCCCTCCTTCACCGGTTCCCCTCCACAGGATCCCCCCTCACAGGTCCCATTGCTGGACCCACCTCCACTGGTCCCTCCTCTATTGGTCAACCCTTTATCGGTTCCCCTTACTGGAACCCCATCCTTCACCGATCCCCATTACTGGTCCCACCCTCACTGGTCCCCCTTCTCCTGATCCCCTCTTCACTGGTCAACATTCTACCGGTCTCATCTTCACTGGACCCCTCCCCTCCTTTACCGGTCCCTCTTCACTGGACCGCTCTCCCCTCCTTCACCGGTTCCCCTCCACTGGATCTCCCCCCCCCCCCCCCACAGGTCCCATTGCTGATCCCACCTCCACTGGTCCCTCCTTTATTGGTCAACCCTTTATCGGTTCCCCTTACTGGAACCCCATCTTTCACCGGTCCCCCATTTCTGGTCCCATCTTCACTGGTAACACGTCGTCTGAATCCGGAATCCTCGCGCGACATCGGTGACACCTCTTTCGAACCCGGACCTCTCTTGAACAACGTCGATGACATGTGTTCTCAACCCGAACGTGCTTTGAGCGACATCAGTGACACGACATCTGAATCTGGAAGGCCTTTCGCGACAATGGCGACACCTCTTCTGAATCCAGTCACCTAATGAGCGACGTCGGTGGCATGTCTTCTCAAGCCGAACCTACTTTGCGCGACATCAGTGACACGTCGACTGAATCCGAACACCCCTTGTGCGACATCGGTGATACCTCTTCTCAACCTGAACGTCCTTTGCGCGATATTGGTAACATGTCATCTGAACATGGACGCCTGTCGACAACTATTACACAACAGTTAACAACTGGTGAAAACTACAACCCCCCCCCCCCTTCCCCACACTTCCTCCCAACACACTCCCCCAGCACTTCTGTGCAAACAAACACACACACAAACAAACTCACTCATCCACATACAAACGACCGTTCTCGCTTATATATAGTAGGATATTTCAAAATAATTGTCGAGACAAGTTATTTTTCTACACCCCAATAGTTTGTAAACTTTTTCTCTCATAATGTTGGATTAGAGCGCTTGATAGAGAAAGACTGTTTTACATCCACATATGCCAAACTGTGAACCATAGATACATAGATCACTTGATTTCTAGATTCATGGGTTGAGTGTATGAAATCAATGGAACGACCTGGCGATGGGAGTAGCGATATGTCAACCCAAAGCTCGGTTTATAAATCTTTCTCATAAAAGTCTTCTAAGATCTTTCAATCGCGACGACTTATTTCTGAGGATTAAATTCTGTTGCGCCAGACTGCAAACTAGTCTAATGTAGATTTTATAAATGTTTCGGATTTTGTCGTCAACCAGCTGCGGCTATAGAAGCAGCAATGGCTGTCATTGAAAGAAGCATTGTCTCGCCTAAGTACGTAAGACTACAACAAGACGCTTAGGTGCTGACCAGCCAGGAATGTTGCACGAGAGCGGGTTAATATAAATAGTCCTCCTCAGTTACCGTGAGAGACTGACTCGATTGGGTGGAAGTTCGCTAAAACTGAGAAGGGTGTTGTACGACCAAAGTTTTCTATTTAAGCTGTTTATGAGATACGTTGACATTAGGTGTGATTTCCCACTAATAATGTCACAGTCCGTCATTAGAACAAGAAGACACCGTCTTCGACTACTTCCAGGAAGAGCCCGCACGCAGCTTTATGCAGAGTCCTTTTGGTGCCGAGTGATAGGTACATGGAACCAGCTCCCAACGTGTTTACTGATGTCATCATCTTCATATAGCTTCAGTCGGCATCTTGAAGGCCTTCTAAAACAGATCTGTTTTGATTCTATTATCTTTTAACTCATATAAACTGCTGCGCCATAATTTCAAACAGCTTTTTATTTTCGGTTGTTGAAACGATGCTATGTCTTGTTGCGGAAGCTCTGGAGCGTACGATCTGTTACATCGAATCAGCTGAGGTGTAACTGCATAAGAGTTTTCCCGGACCCGTAATGTGCGGCCTTGGTGGTTTTTGCGGGCCTACTATGTTGGTACCCGGAGTCGTACGCACCACATAAACGACTTGCAGTGCTGGCCGCCCACTGCCCTTCACCATCAGATCACAGCCCGTGGTGCCGACTTGTTTACTCAGCAGTGCCGTTTTATTCATCTTATGGATTGTATATAAGTTTTCACCTCTCGCTTCTTCACTTGTTTTATGTTATTATTATTTTGTTCAGTTCCACAGCTATCGACCATTGTCTTAATTTAAGGTTGTACTTCTTTTTTATCCTGCTGCTGATAATAAATTATTATTATTATTAAATAACCACAGTATAGCTAGGCTGGATTTTAGAAAACCGATTCATTCTAACTTCTGTGTGCTAAATGTTGTGACTTCCATGTGTAATAAGCCATTGTATCAACTGATGCAGGTTAATTCTTAGCATCAGTAACGCTATCTCTTCCTGGACGCGGCTGGCTCCACATTATTATCTAAGTTTCTATCTATACCCCTTGCCTCTGATGTCTTCCGCTCTAGATTTACAAATTTTAGTCCCCCATTTCTCCGTCAGGTGAATAAACGCTGCAGCAAGGGATATCAACTTTAAAATTCCCATAGTTTATATTACAATTTCTTGCAAAATAAACTATAGGGGTACTATTTATCACACCTACTTATTGCACTATAGACGTCACAGTTCTCAAGTTTAAAATGAGGGCACAGGAAAAGAGCAAGCGGATTTCTTTTGCCTAGGAGTAGGTATTCTATACACGTTCTAGTATTTCGGCTTTCTATATTGTTTGCGAACGCTTTTCATTTTCATTGTTTTTCCATCAACCATGTTTTTAGAAAGATGAATAATTTCTGTTGGTTTTCTGTTTTTTTTCAGTAGCGCACCTTTGAGCGCAATAAATAAATAAATCTTTGTAAGCTTAAAAAAGAACGGTAGACTCCTGGTCTCAAACTCAACGTTTTTTGCATGTTATTTCGTTTTCGAATGAATTGCTAAGCGTCAAGTTAGGTTTTGGAAGGGGGTTGATCTCTGCATCAGTTGCCTGCTTTGATTGCTGTCTTTTATATTAAAATAACCTTTAACCGATAGAAAAAACTATGTTCTAAAATCTTTAGCATAAGCACTATGAAGCTTTTTAAAATATATGAGTTCACATTATATTTCGACAACTGAGGTCTACAGGACAAAGCAACAACCTAGCAAATAGGACAGCTCAGCAGGCAAACGAGAGAATTCTTTCAGACCTTTTAGAAGTCATAACGTTTTATTTTTGTCCACCTTGAAGTGCGCTCTGAATTAAGAGAGATAATTGGATGCTAAAAAAAATAAATGGAAGTGTGGGAGAGGAACAGTGTCGAACTACAATGAATGGATTAGATATTCCCACGAACACGCCTAAAAAGGAGAAGAATTCATTACGCATTGGTAAGAAAACGTACTTGTTCTCGGAAAATTGCATCAAAGCACTAATTTTGAACATCAAAAACAAGTCCTGTCCGTGTGTATTGTGTATGCACTCTTCGCGAAGTGATCCCGTATTGTACTGAATGCTCGCTCAATGTGCGATGCGATAAGGTGGAACGTTCGAGAATCTGGTCGCAAGATTACCAAAACTAAAATGTGCTAAGTGTCGGAACATAAGGAAGGCGGGCCAAGTGAAAGGGTGCCCCTCAAGCGCAGGAGGGTCTAGGTAAGTCAAAGGACCCCCCGCCGATCTGCGCCTTGCCCCCCACGACCTAGAGCACGATCTTGGCGCCAAAGTTTGTATATAAATAGCGAGAGGTTATTGTAGGGACAGTCTCTTTACTCTCTCTGCCAGGCGGACTAAGCCGCCCCTCCAAGGACCCCCTCGCCGTCTCGAAGCCGCTCTACTATACCAGGCCCCCGCGTTGGAGGCACCCCGTCCATTGGCCCGCTGCCGGAGAACCCAGGACTCCCAGTTTTTTTTTGTTTTTGATTGTGTCGATTGCGTTGCCTTTTGAATAAATATTTGTTGAATCTCGACTTTCGACCACAAGAGGAATCGAGCACTCCACGGTATTTAGCTCAGCGAAAATTTTAAATTACACTGTCGTCATCCGGCCTACATGGGGGCCGAACCGTTTTGAGCAAGTATCGTAGAGTTGTCGATTGCTCCCTGATATCGACGTCCTAGAGGGTTGCCTCAAGTAGGAAAAGGCGTAAAACTCTTCGCTCGCATCGATTACTCGGTCAAGCGAGTATTATATCGGTGGTGACGGCTCGCGTGGATTCAGCCGTCATCAAGTATCACTCCGAGGCTACCGAGGGCAAGGGTACCCTGAGTGAGTTAGTGGAAGAAGGTGTAGTGGAAACCAAAGCAGGTGTACCCGAGCCTTACGTGAGTCGGTGATACACCGCGGGTGTGAAAGAAAACTGAGCTGAGTCGGGCATTGCAGGATTCCCAGAAGACCTATGGAGTTCGACGAGGCACCGGATGAGAACCAAGGTCCACAGGTCAGTTGCAGGAATAGGAAGGATACAGAGCCAGAGTGCGTAAAAGCACTGAGGGGAATGTACCATAGAGTAAATAACCTTTTGAGTGGTTCCCGCATAGCAAAGGAGAAAAGAAGCGAAATGAATAAGGAAATGTTCGAAGCCATCACTATGGTGGAGGAGAACATAGGTGCCGTAGAAAGCAGAGGTATACCTAGTGATTTGCTGGAAGAGCTGAAAACTACGCTAGAGCGTAGAGGGATCAAGGATTTAGAGGACTGGAAAGCGTATATAAGAACAATAGAAAGGGATGGAGAGGTATTGGCGGAGATCTGCGGAATGCTTGACACGACTGTTTTGCAGGTTTAAGAGGCAGTGAAAGATCTCCAAAGAAGATCAAAAGAAGACGATACAGGCTTTCAAGGTAAGGAGTTCTACGCAAAAGAGAGGTATCAAGGGCTGGAGAAGGGAAGAAGACCGAGCTACTTGCAGGAGTCAACAGTGATGCCTTCGACTGGACCATGTTTTGCCGAGGACTGGAGGCAACGTTCAACGACAGCAACTATGGACGCACCGGCGCTAGAAGAGTCAAGTTCGTTAAGTCGACACTTGGTAACATACTTGAGATCCTTAGCGGTAGCGGACCCAGGTGTCTTCAAAAGGGACAAAAATGAAGACTTTAAAGAATTCGTAAGACGGTTTAGACGGAAGTATGACAGTGTGATAGGATGTGAGGCCACTATGATGGAAATATTGGGTGACGACCATCTAGCCGGAAGAGCCAAAAGTATATTTAGGGCCCTGCCCAGGGAAGTTAGAGAGAGAGAGGGTTTGAAGCGGTAACGTCGGAGATGGCGAGATTATTGGCAAATGATAGTACAGCAGGTCGTATGCGGGCTCTCACGGAATTGAGAAATTTCGCGATACGCCCTAATCAGGATGTCGCAGAGTTCTGTTTGACGCTAGAGAGGCTAGGCCAGGAAGCAAATCCGGAGTGCTCCATTGAGGACAGATCGATGGAGTATGCTCAAATCCTTCTCGGTAATCTTTCTAGCTGGCCTGAGCACTACCAGCTGGTTGGGGCACTTCATCGAGTTCGGCCTAGACAAGCGTACGAAGAGATTAAGCAACTAGCACTGAGCATTGAACAGTCAAAGGTTATGTTTAGGACAGGTAAAGGGTCACCGGGCCAAGGCTGGAGAGAGAGGGCCTCACAGTACCGAGGGTTAGGACGGACTCGGGAGATGGAGTATGAGCCGCGAAGACAGAGTCTAGCCAGAGAAATGGCAACTACTAGGAGAGAAGGCCATCCAATAGGAGTAGGGTCTCCTCGACCTCATGGAAGTACAGCAGCGCAGCAGGGAGCGACAACAACGGGCAGAAGGTGTTACAACTGTTCCAATTTCGGGCATTTCGCAAAAGATTGCCCACAAAAAGTTACAAGAGTGAACCAGATAGAACCGGAGAAGTCTCTGTCCAGTATTATTAAGCAGGCTAGAAGTCTAGGCATGGCGGTGAGGAACGGAAACCTAGACGGGAATAAGGATCTAGTAGGGGACCGTATTGTGGTAACTATGAGGGCATTGGGTAGCAGCGCACCGGCTCTGCTAGATACGGGGTCCATGATAAGTATAATGCCCGTAGAGGTGCTTGGAAAAGCACAAGATCGAGGGCTCGATCTGGACACATTGGAACTCATTCAAGAGCCTACACTAAGACCAGTGTACGACGCTTCCAACAATCGAATGAAGTTCCTAGGAGCCGTGTATGTAGAAACAGAACTAGAAGGAGGAAAGTCAAGCAGAATAGCCTTCCACATTAGTCCAGCGAAAAGCGAAGAAGTGATTCTAGGAACAAATGCACTAACGAAATTAGGAGTTGACGTATGTATCACGGGACGGTATAGGGAAAAGGAAGATGACCTTCAGACAGGAAGCAATGTGATTGTTGTAAATAGGACGTATATCCCACCGAGAGAAGGATCCGTAGTACACGCCCGATGTATCGGGGAGACGGCTGACAGTAGTGAACGAGTGATTTGGCCAAGTAAGGAAGGGGTATCAGCAGGTGTCTATAAGATTCAGGATAGGTGCACAGAAATTCCTGTATTGAACAATAGTGACCAGCCGATGCTGCTTAAGGAAGGTGAAGGCATAGGACGTTGGGGAACAGAGAAGTGGCACGAACGATGGGAAGAAATGAACCCGTTGATATCAAGGGAAGGCAGTGAGTGGAGTGACGAAGAACGAATGAGAATTTTGAATGAGACAATTGCGGGTAACTTATATGAGGATCGAGAAGGGATAATTGAAAGACTCCTTCACAAGCATCCTTATGCCGTTGCAATTGCGGATCATGAGTTGAGCCAAACAGACTTAGTGCAAATGAGTATTGATACGGGCGATAGCAGGCCAATTAAACTGAAGGCTAGGCCAGTACCATTAGGGATGCGAGCAAAGTTAAAGGAGCTTCTATCTGACCTGGTGGAGAGGAAGATAATTGAACACAGTAATTCGGATTGGGCGTTTCCCATCGTTCTTGTGGAGAAGAAGGACGGTTCCATAAGGTTATATGTGGACTATAGGGAACTCAACAAAAGAATAAAGTTAGATGCGTACCCATTACCAAGTATAGAAGCAGCGCTTCAAAGCTTGTCTGGGAAGAAGTTTTTTTCGACCCTAGATCTTTGCAGTGGGTACTGGCAGATACCATTAGCCGATGATGCGAAAGAAAAATCTGCTTTTACAACACCGGAAGGGCTGTACCAATTCCGTGTAACGCCATTCGGGTTAAGCACGAGTCCACCGGTATTTCAAAGGTTAATGGATAAGGTTCTGGGTGACTTGTTAGGCAAGGAGGTTTTCTGTTACATCGACGACATAATGGTATGCACGGCTTCTAAAGAACGTCACCTCGCTCTGCTAGATGAGGTGTTCACACGGTTGGAAAATGCAGGATTGAGGCTAAAAGCAAAGAAGTGCTACCTGCTACGAGAAAAAGTGTCTTTTCTCGGGCATGTGTTAGACGCCAGTGGAGTACACATGGATCCGGAAAAGATTGAGGCGATTGAGAAATATCCGACGCCACAAAACGCTAAAGAATTAAGAACATTTCTTGGGTTAGCATCTTTCTATAGGAAGTTCTGTTTGGGATTCTCAAAAAGAGCGGGTTGTCTGTTCAACTTAACGTCATCAAAGGTAAAGTGGTCATGGCAGAAAGAACACGAAGATGCTTTTGAAGAGTTAAAGCGCATGATCACCTCTGAGCCGGTGCTGAAACAACCCGATTTGGAAGCCGCAAGAAGTGGGGAGCGACCCTTCGTAATCTGTACGGACGCGTCAACTTTTGGATTAGGAGCAGTGCTGTCACAAGAAGGAGAGGACAAGCAAATGCATCCGATTTTCTTTGCATCCAAAAGTTTAAGTAAAGCCGAACGAAGGTATCATGTAACAGACCTTGAAGCGTTGGCAGTAGTGTTCGCTGTCAGGCGATTTCATCTCTTCATATACGGGTTACCAACTTTGGTGATGACCGATCACCAACCGCTGACAACCCTTTTTAAGAGGTGTAACGTCTCGGCTAAAGTCTTGAGATGGTCCCTTGAGCTCCAAAGGTATAACCTAGAGATACAATACGTGAAAGGAAGAGCGAATGTTGTTGCCGACGCTTTGAGTAGAGGTGTGAGTATATCTATGTTCCCTGAGTCACTAGAAGGCTTGGATGAAGCAGTGGTCAGTACCGTGACAGCCAAGATGGACTCTAAGTGGCTAACCGAGCTTAGAAAAGATCCATATCTTGGTGAAGTAGTGACTTTACTGGAAGAAGGAAACCTGGATGAGGTAGTGAGAATCCCTGAGGAGAAGGAACCTCAATGGCGTAAAATGATGAGGCTCTGGTCCACCTTGGATTCGGCAACCGAAGCAAGTGGAGAAGGCGATCAAGTGTTCGTGACGACGAGTGCGCGAGAAATTGATGGAAAGCTATTCATATAACCAGGAAGTCCGGAGTCGGCCTGTCAATACTACTTCACATATCAGGGAGTGGCTGCAGCGAAGTATCTATACGAAGTTATAAGAAAACGAGTACCTCAACTGTGCCTTCCGGAAATGAAGCAGGAACAAGGGTTGGCGAGGACGCCAACCTTGAAGAGGGGGGGGGGCATGTCGGAACATAAGGAAGGCGGGCCAAGGAAAAGGGTGCCTCTCAAGCGCAGGAGGGTCTAGGTAAGTCAAAGGACCCCCCGCCGATCTGCGCCTTGCCCCCCACGACCTAGAGCACGATCTTGGCGCCAGAGTTTGCATATAAATAGCGAGAGGTTATTGTAGGGACAGTCTCTTTACTCTCTCTGCCAGGCGGACTAAGCCGCCCCTCCAAGGACCCCCTCGCCGTCTCGAAGCCGCTCTACTATACCAGGCCCCCGCGTTGGAGGCACCCCGTCCATTGGCCCGCTGCCGGAGAACCCTACGCCAGGACTCCCGGTTTTTTTTGTTTTTGATTGTGTCGATTGCGTTGCCTTTTGAATAAATATTTGTTGAATCTCGACTTTCGACCACAAGAGGAATCGAGCACTCCACGGTATTTAGCTCAGCGAAAATTTTAAATTACACTGTCATCATCCGGCCTACACTAAGTATCGAATTTCATTTAATCTTTCCATAACGTAATGGCAGTGTAATGAATTTGGTTTAGCACTCCAAAAATATTGCCGTCCACAATGCTTTTAACGAGGTCCGACTTACGGTAAGAACCAGGGTTTCTGTGGCGATCTCAAGGATAATGAGCGAGAGGACCGTGAGAAGAATGTCTAAAAACGACGGACTGCATATGTAGGATGTTAGCTGTCAACTAAACGAAAAAAGCGAGACTCTATGACCTTGTTGTGGCGACGCGACAAGCTAGGGGAGGAAAACCCCGGGATTCAGCCGCCCTCGTAGAAACCGCCGTGCGCGAAGACATTGACCTGACACATTACGAACCTTCCCGGATTTTGAACGAGTTGCTCTGGTGGGAATTAAAAGTTAAGCCACCGGCGAGGAGCCGTGCATGGCGAACCATGCAACCTCGTCGGTTACCGACGTTATATGTATCAGCGAACGCGTGCTAGCCTGTATAGGTTGAGTCAAGCTTTAGGAATCAATCCAACTGTCGCATGAACCGTTTCAAAAAGGCAGATGTAAGGAACCCATTCTTCGCATTGAAAAAGGCCTGAATTGAAAGGCACTCCTTGAAAGGCACCGAAATGCATGATCCGGGTAGGTGTACATAAAAGATAAAGGATAAAGGTCGGCGTTATTCAATCCCTTCTGGGATGCGCCAGCGCATTCTACTTCTACGGGATGTCGTGGAGGCGACATGAATGCGTATTTGGCCACACAATGACTTGCGGTGGCCAGCCGATGAACAATCAGCGCTTTATCCTTCCTAGACAATTCTGGTACCAATTCACCGACCCCGGAGGGATGGAAGGCTTGGTTGGCCTGGGCCGGAAATCCGAACCAGAAACCTGGTATCGGGTGCACGCGACAGTCGCGCCTCCTCCGACTGCGCTACACGCGCCCAGGTGTACATAGTCGCAACATTATGTGAAAACTCGTCCGTACTCATGTCAATACGCTGCCAACACGAGTTTTTTAACGTGAATTATTGTTCCGTCTAACGATTACAGGGAATCGTCATTTTCAGAGGCCTGAATGTGGCGCAAGGATTTTGACGTGCACCACCGTTTTGTCGACTCTAGCCGTTTTGGCATAAACCTACGAACAAACGTATAAAAGCTTGGGAAGTGACAGATTAACCCACGCACAGATGCAATGCCAGCAGGAGCCAAATTCATCAGCGATGGCTCAGGAATCATCTCATCGCGGATTCACCACACCGGTCTACAGAGTTCGAAGCTAAATTTACCACACCGCATGTTGATGAATCGCGGTATCAGTAGTCTTTGGTGGTACTTTTCACCGCTACCAGCGGGTAAACAATTGATGAATCTGGTCTTTGAGCGCGATCGCCCTCTGTTAGAAGTAAGAGCGAATGAAACATATTTTGCTGTCATTCCTAGACACCTTGTTAGATGGCTGACCGCTCTACAGTTCGCAGTGTGAAACAAAGGGCAGGAGTCCACTCGCAATGATGTGCACTCATAGCGGTTCCTCACTGTTGGATTTCTTCTAAAAATCCAGAACGCCTCTAGGGGCCTGTTCATACTTGCGACAGCAGAGACAAGAGCGACGAGAGCGCAGCACGTGGAGTGCGCAGCGTGCGCAGAACCGGTAAGCATGAACAGGCGACAAGAGTGACAAGAGCGACGGGAAAGACAGCGCCGGCGCTCGAGTATAAACACTTTTCGGCGGCGCGCGCTCGGTTCTATTAAACGAGATGCAAGTTTTGCACGGGCGACAAGTCGCTCTTCTGGCGAAGTATGAACAGGCCGTAATGCCTTCCTCGCAGATATCTCCTCCTCTGCAGCCGAAACCTTACACCTAAGTCGTTACCACCATGCACATCGACCTTATACTTCAAAACGGGCTACCTAATCACCCACGCCTTTAACTGGAAAGGTGTTTATTTATATGCACTACTGGATCACTTCCTATTTCCCGATGTAAGTTGCGCCACATGCTGTGCACTCGAGCTCATACTCTGGTCTTGGAGCAATCTCCAACGTTGCCATTTGGACATACAGCTCAATCCTCCAGAGGGCACTGCCTATCAAGAAGTCTGTTTCGAACCAGTTTCCTCTTGATGCTGTTGCTCGGAGTGTTCATCAAGACAACGTCGTTCTGCAGCTGTGCGTGCTTGATGAGGACATTGGTATAAAGTCTTCTTCGACGCTGTGGCATCGGATAGCCATTGAGGTAGCTATAGCCGAAGCTACCCGGGCTGATTCTTGACGCTCTTCGGGAACTGTGCACATTTCCGAAGCTGTGCGAAGAATGTTCCCAACTACAGCACGTTCGGATGAGAAGACAGAAGTCGTAGACTACTCGTCCGTACTATTTTCTACGTACTGCTAATAAGAAATTAGTGTGGGGAGATCAAGATGGTAGAGGAATTCGAATGACGATTACTGCATATACGGTAGTTGAGAGTGCTTCTAGTTTGTAGTCTATCCAGACATGTAAGTCCTGAAGAAAACTTTCGTTGCTAGTACTACATATGTGTAGTTGCTCAAGACTGATAACAAACCCGCCTTCAAGGTCTCCGTGTTGTCATTCGTGTCTTAAGGTTTCTTTAAAAAAGCACAAAAACTGAAAGCCTAAGCGTCCAACCAGTTAACGGTAACCTGCAAAATAGGAAATATTGACCACTACAGGCAAGCTGCTTTATGCTCAAGCTTCAGTATAAAATGTAATTAGGGTTTGGTCGGCGAGAGCTTTTGCATTTGAAGTACTTCATATTGAATGCATACTACTGATGAGGTAAATTTATGAGCAACTATAGTAAGAACTGGACGCTGAGAATTGAAATTACAGCAGGACTTTTTAATACAGCAAAGTAGCTGGGCAGAGCGTTTGCAAAGTTAGTTATTTAATTCTCCAACATGCGTTATTTCTAACGCATGTTGGAGAATTAAATAACTAGGTCACGATAACATTATAGAAGTCTACAATCAAAATAAGTGTTCTTGATTAAAAGCAGCAGCTGCCACTTTTAGTGGAAAAAGCTTCAACGCACTTTAATGATAGTTTTCGAAACCAAAGTACTCTGCTTCAATGGCTGCAATGCAACTGCTGTTTCTCACAGCATTACCGACATTTGACGGAAGAACCGAAAAAGCCAATTACCTACTTTACACCGCTTCAGTGTTTGAAACCAAAAATTTCAGAGTTGTATAGAAGTCTATAAAATCTGTGCGATCGATCATGGAATCGAGGACAACAATATTTTTACAGCTAAAAATAAGCACACAGATGTCTAGAAAAGAGTCTGTCTGTAGAGTTACTGAGCTCTTCACGAGGTTGGTAAACGACTTTATTGGCGGCTAAGGTTTCGGCTGGATCGCCTTCTTCAGAGCCTGAAAGGGTCAAGTCAGTAAGGAGTTACCCCACCAAACATCTCTTCAACCTTACAAAATTCAATGTCAAATTTTTGGAAGCCTGAACAAAGGAGAGAATCCGAGTACCGTACCTCTCCACAGTCCATTGAAGGACCAAAGGAAGCCGCACAAGGTAAGCTGGGGTACGGGACAGACCTACCCCAGATCAGAATGCGAGACTGAGGTAGGGCTTAAGTTCGCGCGTTATATACAGGCATTCCCCTTTCCGGTTGACCTTGGGACCCCTGGAGTAGATCCAGAACGCCTCAAGGGCTTTGCGCGCCGACGTTTGAACCTCGCGTCCCAGAATCCTCACTCCAACTCCAAAATCCTCCCCTCCATGAGAATTGATCCTGTGGTAGCCAAGGGCAGTGGATGCCCTAAGCTTCTCCTTGCCATCCAGATGCTCCTTAATCCCCCCGTGCAGAGGACGGCCAGTTTCGCCGATGTACTCCTCGCCACAAGCTTGACAGGAGATCAGGTAGACTACACCCGATACGGTGCAGTCACCTTCCTTTCCCCCTGGGCAAACCACACAATTCGGGTCCTACAAGTGCGGTCATATAGTCGATTGCGGACCAACCTGGTCTTAAGGTTGTCAGGTGGAAGATCAATGACCGCAACCACGTTTTCTAGCCCAGACCTCCTCAGACATTTCCGTATGGAAGTGCTCACTTCATCGGAGACGAAAGGCACCAGAAATGGAATTTGTGTAGTTGGAGTAGCGCCGCTTTCCTGAAATGCCCTCCCCCTGGGTCTGAATGAGGGTTTACGGAGAGAATAGCCGTTGAGAACGGCTATCTCCCGAGCCACGAGCCACCTCCAGGGATTCATTCCGCTCACCTTCTCCGGTACACACACTAGCTGCCGTACAGACAGACTCTACCATGCCGAGGTTCAAAGAGAGTCGAACATGGCTACTGCTACGTGATGTGCCGGGTCTAGAAAAGAGTTCGGCACAAGTTTTTTAACCGTGATTGCAGGTTTGCGCTTCTAGCGGACGATTGAGTGAAGACCTAAAAAACTGGAAGGAGCCTGGGATGCTGACTACAAATGCACCTTGTGGACGATGGATGGAATGGAACTTATATTAACCAGGAAAGGGTCTGGACGGGGGAAATGGGTAGTACTGCAAGAATCTCCACCGTTCATATAGTAGAAAAACATGTTTCGTTTTTGCTTGAACCAAAAGAGCTATGGGCCTTCGAAGGTGGTGTAGATGCTAGACCAGATGGACAGACGCCTAGACACTCCCGTGCTAGCATTATTTTTACATTTTTTCATAACCGCTGCCTCCTTCACCAGTTTGCTTCCTTCACATCTCCTACACATTTATTTTACTCTAAATTGTCAAAAGGGTCAGATTCGTGATCAACACCACAGATTCGTGAATAACATTGCATGACCTCGACAGCCCTAGTTACCCGTACCAGCTGTAACCTGTCGTAATCGACATAAATTTCAAAAACGTATGTCAGATTTGTGATCAGCACCCCAAATAGCCCCTCGGAAAGTTTTTGGGCCAAATTTTTTTCAACCTCTCCTCGACCTTTGGAGTCGTGAAAGTATAATAGTGCCTTGATGGTAGTTTAAAGTCAGCTTACTTCCTACACATCTCCTACACATTTATTTCACTCTAAATTGTCAAGTAAGGGTTTACTGTGAGCTGTTGTTCACTCACTTTTCCCAGTTTCTAAGTTATACAACGTTTGGGTTTTTCAGCAAATGTTGAACAGTGACCTCACAGCAGGTACGGATGACTAGGGCTGTCGAGGTCATAATCACCGATTTTGTCAGACTTCTCCTAAGGGGTTATTTGGGGTGCTAATCATGAATCTGACATTCGTTTTTGAAATTTCGGCTGATTGCGGGAAGTTGCGACAGGTACAGGTGACTAGGGCTCTCGAGGTCATGGGGTGTTGATCACGAATCTGGCCTTTTTAGAATTTAAAGTGAAATGATGTGTAGGAGATGTGTAGGAAGCAAATTGGTGAAGGAGGCAGCGGTTATGAAAAAATGCAAAAATAGTGCATAGCACGGGAGTCGAACATCAGCATCTAGCATCTTTGAAGCAACCGCGTACCCCAGTACGCCACCGACTCGCCTGCCACTGAGCCTTTCAGCCGCATTCCATAAAATATCGCGCGTGCACGCATGCACGTGGGCACGTGCTGACAGTGCGTTACTGTACCCCGCTTTCGACTGTCCGTTGCTTTTTTGGTTGAAGGAGTCAGCAAAAACGAAACATGTCTTTCTACTATATGAAGGGTGGAGGTTCTCGCAGTACTACCCATTTCCCCCGTTCTGACCTGGGCCTGAGACCCTTCCCTGGTAATGATCCTCTAATTCTGTTTCCAGTTTGTATAAAGAAAACTGCTGGTACGTACTGGGATACAACTACGAGCAGAGAGAAGGTACGAAGGTGTTATATTAAGGTGTCCCACACGGAATGTCGCTTCAGATCAAAAAGTTAAATTCATACAAAGGAATTAAAACCAAGCTTAATTCGATAATATTTTTTCACAAATATTAGCAACTTTCTCCAACGTACATGCAAAGTTTGGTTCCCGTCTTTGAAGAAATGAGCTGGCCGGGAATCGAGGAAGTTGGTCACCCAAATCCGGATTTCGTCGTAGTCGGCGACCTTCTTCCCAGCCAAGGCGTGCTGGAATATATGGTAGGCGAGGGCTGTACAGCTCATCAAGCAAAACGATCCAACCAAGTTTCTCAATTTTCTGCTGAAAGACTTTTGCGTTACGAGGCCTTGCATTATCATGCAGCAAGTTGGTAGAGGAATGTCAACTCGAATTAGATTTAAATTTGGAGCACGATTTGGAGTAGGATTTAGAGCAACAAGTTCTACTGCAAGCTCCCGAGTCGACCTTGTCGGATCGGCTTCAACGGCAGCCCGTGAAAGGTCGCTATCCAGGATAGACGCCTGTCTTCCGTGCTTCTTCAACTTTCTCGTCGCCAGCGGCAAAACCTTGAAACCACCGCTCGCATTGTCTTTTGAAAACGACATCTTTGTCGAATGCAGCTATCAACGAACGATGCGATTCCGCTGCGGATCCTTAATTTGAAGTCGCAGAGCAGGCACGCGCGCACAATCATTTCCTGATTCATTGTAGTCTGAAGGCTATAATTTTAAAAACAGATGAGGGAATGATGTAGGAAAAATACAAAATGTAGAAGATGAAAGATCGTAAAAACTAACCCTAAGTGAGCTCACAACCGATCCGAATAACTGTGAAAAGAAGGCGGCAATGTACTCGACATTTCATGTGGGACAACCTAATATTATAGGCCCTATGTCATATCATCTGCTACAATATCTGCCGTGCTCACCACCCAAAGCGAATTGAAAAGACACCCTTGAAAAATTGACGAAACTAAGAAGCCTACGGCAATTCAATTCACTTATTGGCCGATGCCAAGGAGTGTTGCATGCCATAACACGGCTTCTTTGTTTATGTGATCGAATGTTACAAAGTAAATGGAAGGCAGTGATTGAAAACGGTATGACTGCCCTCAGAAGAAGCATTTGGACTTTATCGGGTCGAAAAAGCCAGTAATGACAGTAGTAGTAATGCATCAGCCTCTTTCGACTCCCTTTGAATCTCAGCATGGTCGAGTGTTTCTACTGATCTTCTAAGCTCGTTACGAGATTGTTATGCGGCTTTATTGGCTGACGTTTTGGCTGAATCTTCTTTTTCAGAACCTGAAAGGGTCAAATTAGGAATAAGGAGTCATCCCACGAAATATCTCTTCAATCTAACAAGATTCCATGTCAGATTTTTGAAGCCTAGCCAATGTCGAGAATCCAAAAATCTGCGGAAGGAAATGCATATATACAATAATTTGTCCATGACAGTAAGTGAGACAATCTAGAAGTCGACATTTCAGAAAAATAATGAAACGATGACCAGCTTATAAAAATTGTTATTATCGAGAAAAACACGTCATAAAAGAAGTAGGAGAATGCCGCTGGCTGCAAGGGGAGGCGAGTTGAAACTCCATGGTCACAACGGCATAGTGAGAACCAGTAACACGACCACGCCCAATTCGAGTTCATCGAGAGGAAAGAGAAAGGGAAAGAGTGTGTATCAGAGGATTCAGATTTAAAAATATAGACCAAGTCACCGCGAGACAGTAAGGATCCGTTAAGACAACCTCTTCCTTTCTTCATTATTGTGGACTCCTTCAGGACAGCTGGAGTCTCGTTCATGCAAAAATTATCAGAACTACGCGAAATATCTGCGGTTCTTGGTTAGACATGCATCGTTGAAGAGCATCGGTAGCACATAGATTACGATGGACATAATCAGAATTCATAGCACGAGATTGCAGCAATGAACTGGCTCAAGCAACTAACTGAAAATTCCTCCCTTTTACTAGCACGATTGATTCCGTTCCGAACTTCACCTTAAAGGAAGGAGTGCAAAGCTGTCTGTGCAAACACCTATAGCTGTTATTCAAGAAAGCTGTAAAGCGGTGACACAGCAACACGCTCTAAACTACCCTATGGCGTACTCGAGCCTAAGAGGGAAGACAAATCTTCGAAATTCTACGCAATCTTTCAACCCCTCAGACCATCCGTCCTAAAGTGACCACCGCGCGTAAACTGCTCGCCAATATCGAACGATACGCCCTGAATAGATAATTTGGGTGTATGGACCACTCCAAAAACATTCCAAACTTGAGCAATTTAACTTTATCATACATAGATAACATTGCATACGAACACGAAATCAAAGGTAATACCAATACAAAAGTAGGAATAATAACCATGATATGAAGAAAATGCATATCAGGATTAGTAAACTGGGAACACGTAGATAGTAGCAACAGCTACAAGGTTACACAATAAAACCCTTAACGCAGCATTAACTTTTAGCCCTTGACGAAATCCTGGAGCAAGGAGAGTGAGGACTCGCCGGAACCTGGATCAGTTGGATTGGTCGTCACGAATAAGCGCAAATAATTCGCAAACGTACAAAAGGTGATCTCCAGCACCCTTAGATTGCACGCGCCACGAATTCCGAAAGAAGGAAAAGGCGATGGTACCTCTGGTAGATGATTTCGACGATCGACGATGATAGAAGACCATTTGGTGCGAGACCCCGTCGCAAAGCAGTAACGGTGACAGTTGCTCACGCAGGAAGACTACGCGGTAAAGAAAAGACCAAGGGGAACCCTTGTCGATCGGAGAACCGAAACCGTGGTCACGCGCGCGGTCAAGACGATTTGTCGTCACAAAGTTAATATCTGCAGGTCAACCTTAAGTAACGAACATAGCGGTCCGAGTTTTCAGCAAACGGTGAAGCTCTTGGAGAGCTCAACTAACAGTTGAAAAGTTCTATGAACTGAGTGTAGAATAGATTATCACTGTCACTACTTATATATAAAAGAGTTTGTCCGTCGACGACCAATGGGTGAACGCCTCAGTGCGTCTCGCGCGGACCAAATTTCGCTTTCAACATGGAGGCTGTGTCAAAAGATGAAACGCGGGGGCTTGGTGCTGCACGCGTTCTAGAGCGTCCCTTTTCAGAAGACGAACCGCAGACGTCGTTCAACATGCGTCGGGATTCAGAAGGTCCGCCGCAGATTTCGTCCAACTTGTGACGTCGGGTTATGAACATATATTGAGCCCCATCATCCAAAAAACTATCGTAGAGGGTGACGTAGCAGAATTCCGCGAAATGCATGTTCCACCTGTTGGTGAACCTAGTGCGAGAAGCACACCCTTTGCCACTGAGTGCGACTGCATTTCAATTATAGAATTCTTTTTCACCTTTGTGTTTTTGATGTGGATGGAATTGCCTGTGCTCTATTTTAGGAATGCACTATTGCTTATCATTCATAGGTGGTGGGCGAAAAAACTTAGTAAATATGATACCTAGTCACTACGATTAGTGTTTTGCACACGGCTGACTAATTGTAATGTGAGAGCATAGAAGCACTTGGCGAACGACTGTGAAAGAGAAGTCTAAGGTGTTAAGTATGCGTTGTAGAGCACATATTATAAGCTGAACAACGTCCACGACGCCATCACTTGCGATACTACAAGCATGTCATCGCGAAAAAGCGAGTATATACAATCCGATACCGTATGAAAGAGCGCAGTGTAGACTTTACACTTACTATGCATTATAAGGACAGGTCATGGAAGACGGCACTCTGTCACTCTGTTCGTCAACTATTTTTAATAAAATTGAAATAGAAACCCAAGTAAGTCAAGGGCAATAAGTCAAAGTAGTCATAATATTTATATATTTTAGTTATTTTTGTACGTGGAGAGCCAATATTTATTTATTTATCACTACATGGATAACTATGCACAAGAAAACAGAACAAATGTTATTATAAACATAAGTTAAAGTCATTGTAAACAGGAAAAAAACAAGCAACAAGAATCCACCTGGTAAATATGAAAACTACTAAGCTGCATCCTGAAGATATTCGTCAAGAACTTTTTTATTTTGCCTTAAGGAATTGGGTATTTTATAGATAACTTCAAAAAATCTGAGCCAGCACGGCAAGTAGAAAATTGAGACCGTTACTGCTTTTTGCTCTAGGAAACTGGATCTTCCACTGGCCACCCCTTGTGTTCGATGAAAGAAAGCTATAGAACTCCTGAAGGGAAATACGAGAAAAACCGTTTATCATCTTATATATCGTAACTAAATCATATCTTTTCCTACGACGTTCAAGGGAATGTAGATTGAAGAATCTGTTTCATGAAGCTAGTGAAGGGATGGTGTTGTAATCATACCCATGTTCTCGTATCCATAGCTTTCTTGTGAAGCTGTTTTGTACAGATTCCAGCCTCGCAATTTCTTGCCTATATTTCAGACTGAAAATAGTGGTGCCATATTGTAGAATAGGTCTAACATACGACTTGTAAGCAATTAACAGGTGTTGTATTGAATTTGTTCGCAAACATTTGAAGAGGCTCTGCACAATTCGTTCAGCTTTGTCGATCTTATTTCATTATGCTCCTCGAACGAAAGTTGAGTGTCCAACATGAAGCCCAAATCACGCAGGGAGGCTGTACTACTAATTTGCATCACGACAAGGTAGTAAGGATATCTACCTACCTGCTGTCCTAGGTAGAACTTGTGACTTTTGTGGAAGTAGTGGAAGTTCCCAATTTGATGACCAATTCGCAATTACATTTATTGCTGGTTGAAGAAAAAGATAGTCTTATTCAAAAGCAATATTCTTATAAATTTTTATATCGTCAACATTTTACATGCAACGCCAAGCTGATTAACCAAGGATGGAATTTCAAAAAGTTTCTTATCCATAAAGTAGTCTTATAATGGACACCTATATCCGTGAGTTTGATAATTAGTTTATCTGAAGGAACCTTGTCGAAAGCCTTCTAAAATCAAAATAAATTACATCCGCATCAATTTTTTCTTCAACAGTTCTTGTCCAATCATTAAGCATAGATAACATCAGCGTTTCAGTAGATTTACCTGATAGAAATCCATGTTGATCATTGAGAATAAGGTTATTAGACTCGAGATAAAATACAGGAGCTGCCTTGAGTTTTCTCTCGAAGACCCTAGCAAAAACTGATGTGATGCTAATTGGACGGTAGCTAGACACAAGATGGTGGGGAGCCTTCTTTGAGATTGGCGTAACAAACGCATGTTTCCAACGGAATGGTACTTTACCTGAGGTATAACAGGCATTAAATATGTGCTTAAGAGGGTAAGCGATTGCGATGGCAACTTTCCTGATAAAATAGGATGGCACTTAGTCCGGAGTAGCAGCATAACTTGGTGGTGGCTTACAAAGTTCATTATGAATTTCCTCCTTATAGAACCAAACCGAACTTTCCATCCTGAAATTAATATTCAGAACAGCAGAGGAGTTGATGTCGACAGGACGTTCTGCAAATGTCCTTTGAAAATAGTTAGCTAGCATAGAAGCTTTTGTTAAGTCAGTTAATGCAACGACGCCCGCTTCGTCCTTCAGTGTATGGACTCGATCTGAACGATTCAGTACAAAGTTTAATAGTTTATAAAAAGGTGATTTGTTGGAAGCATCGAGAATTTTCCTCTCAAAATATTTGTGGTATTTGTTTAGAAATCGGCCAAATCTATTATTGATTGTTTGAAAACGATGGAGGTTGTCAAAGCTTGAACAATGATGATATAATATGTGTACCATAATTTTTGTTTTTGATCAAAAAGCCTAACTAGGTTGAAAAAAAATTTACTAAAATGTACTAGTAGCCTTTCAACAGGTACAAGCTGGTCATGTATGGAGAATTGGTAAAAGGAGCTCGCATTTGTCATTTACAGTAGTGCGTTCCTCAAGGAGTGTTCTCCAATCTATTGCGAGCAAATACTGACAGATAATGTCGTAGTTTGCACTACTTTTGTTTACTCTGAGAAAATTCAGTACTCAATGAAATGCTAGAATGATCACTGGAACCTATTGGTGGCCCGATATTGATGTCTTTGACAAGTCGCAAATTGCTACTGAGAATAAGGTCCAACAGACGGTCATACCGAGTGGGCGTCACAAAGTTCTGATGAAGATTGTAAGATTGACACATATCAACAAAGCATTTTGATGTCATAGAAGCAGAAGACGGATAATTTTTGGACCAGTCAATATCTGGAAAATTGAAATCGCCAAGAACAAGGCATTGGGTTTTACAAGAGCAGAGATCACTTAATACGTTACAAGTTTGACTGTGCTGCTTAGAGATGCAGAAGGAGCCCTATAAACAGCAAAAAGTCTTAAGGATGTATCAGCTAAATTCAGATCACAGCATAGTATTTGAAAGCCATCAGCTACTGATTCGCCCCATATTGTCATAGAGTGGATGCCAAACCTAAT
Source organism: Heligmosomoides polygyrus polygyrus (assembly GCA_947396885.1). Taxonomy (NCBI): domain Eukaryota; kingdom Metazoa; phylum Nematoda; class Chromadorea; order Rhabditida; family Heligmosomidae; genus Heligmosomoides; species Heligmosomoides polygyrus. Next base: position 87,770,555 of record OX377202.1, read on the forward strand.
AAGAATGAGTACACCACCACCTCTCTTAAGAGTCTCTCTCTCAAATCTCTCAAATCACTGAGAATTACGACTGAATCTATGGAATCATGAAGCCAAGTTTCTGTGATGACAATTATGTCTGAGTTTAATTTACTAATAGTGAACTTCAGCGGCAGTATATTTTTCTGAATAGATCGAAAGTTGCAGTAAAGAAAACTTAAGTCTTAGACCAATATCCAAAGAGAGTTTAGCAGTATTCCGCTGAGATATCTAGCTGGTTAGATAGGTTATTAGTGATGGTGACACCCAGAGATGCTCTGCGAGCTAACCTGGCTTCCCGATTGCGCTCTCTCTCCTCTTTATTTGAGGAGCGCCGTATATAAATGCCTCTACAGGAGAAAGAGCGCAACCAGGAAGCTCTCCTAACCACCAAAGATTGGTAGAATGTGTTAGGAAGTACAACCTTTAAGAGACGTGGACGGCCTTCTTGAGGTTTTTCAAGTCGATAGTCTAACTGCGGGACACTTTCTACATTCAGATGATCAAAAACATTTCTTACAGAATTAAAATTGTGAATAACCCGTTCTGTAGATCTAGAGTCATTAGACTCGGTGATGCCAGATATGACTACAGAACGGAGTCTTTCTTTGTCGTCGACGGCAGACATATTGTTGGTAGCAATAGTATCTCGTGGGGACTGGGCCGTATAGTTCAACCTTCCAACTTCAGCTGAGGTGGCTTTTAGAGCGCCATTCTCTTCACGCAGAATGGCCACCTGTTCCTGCGGCTCTAAATTTTTGGCTAACACCACATTGAGCTGCTGCTGAACAGAAAGCATGCGGTTGAAGAGATCTTGAACAAAGGCAGGGGTCTTCTTATCAGCTTGAAGTTGTTCAAGCACGAGCGCCACTTCGTCTACTCTATGCACAGCATCCTGATCATTACCAGACATTGCAGTTCTGCACATCTTCTGCGGCAGAAACGACTTCGAGGACGGCATGGTTGATCAAGATCGTGACGAAACAGCAATCAATTAGAGAATCTTCGGGCGCACATAAAATGACAGGAGACACAGGATATACCTGACAAGGTGGCTCTAGCAGTAGATTTCACTGGACAGAACCCGCCACAAGGTTCTTCGATATTCACAGTAAACGGAAAGTCAGCGAAATCGAGGCTGGAAGCGACGGCGGAGGAGAGTAGAGGCGCGCCGAGTTGAAGGACCGCAGGGCAACCCCAAAAGAACCGAATGGAATAAAAAAATAAAGAATAAAGAAGCCAAATATGGCGAATAAGCAGATAAATACACTCCGATATCGTATAAATGAGCGTATCAAATTTTTGTTATAATATAGTAAAATAAAGTTCGTCTGAAGGATGGTGGGGAAACGGACCAGAAAAGTTTGTTTTTGGCTCGATCTGTGGCAATTTCTAGGGTCCGTGGCTCTCAGCTTGCAGTGATTCGCCTATTACCACGCGGTGTGATTCCCGAAGTCCCTGATGGATCCATGACCGCCGCGTTCAAGACCCAAGTTGGATGACTTTACCGCTCACAAATACAATTCACCACTCTTGAAAAGAAAAGCTGACTAAAAAATAAAAAAGCTGACCTTAACCGTTTTCTTATTCTTTCTTTAACATTTGTCCCGCTTTATACCAGAATCCGTTTTTATGGTGTGTCGCGGTTTTTCCCGATACCGATCCGGTGGATACCAGCTATTTTAAAGTCGCTGTACAAAGTATAGGCCTGACAATGCTTCACGTTCCCTCTAGGCCGTTTTCTAAACACTTCGAAATCACGACCTATGTTGTAAACGCTTTCTTCTTTTCCGTATAAAACAAGGCCCTACCATCGTAGGCCAACTTCGCAATTCTTTTCAGCTATTGTGGCGGTACTGATTTTATGCAAAACAGCTTCTTTCAGGTCCATGCGCATGGCACCAGTGAGCGTGTTCATGCCAGTGCTCATATGGTAACGATGATAGAACTAAGCTAGAGATGACAAACAAAACATAAAAGAACACAACATAACACGAATAAGAGAAAGCGAATTAGGATGTCAGATACTTCTTAAAATGCTTTTAAATGTAGAAATTTTATAATTGAGCGGGACTTCTTATCACACTTCTTATCAAACTATCCAGCTTAACACCAGCTCTGATAACTAAAAGTTTCGCCCTACATTACTCTTCGCCGTTTTGATATGCATAGCTTCCTGGATCCTCCCCCAGTATTCGAAGCTCTCAGTCGGAAAAGCGCATGCGGTTTCGTTCCAGTGTGTCCTGACAAATTTTGTAAAACGTGAGGCCAAGTTTTTTTTTTCTTCTAAGAGGTAACGACTCCAGCCCTGAGTTAAAGTTACGTGTATTACTATAAGGGATTTGAACATAGAGAAATCCAACAGTCCTTATCATGACTTTACGCGTGAAATTATTTTGCACCCTTTACAAGGTTTTCGCACCAGCTACCTTCGTTGGATTGAAAACCACTGTTCCGTATTCTAACAACGGTCCGACATATACTTTGTACGCCTTCAGGAAAAGGATAGGATTTCTAGTAGAGAGACCTCGAAAGATTTTGCGCGTCATGATTGAGGCTTTTTATGCTACCTTTGTGAAATGGACGTCAAAACAGATCTCTTCGTATCCGGAACCCAAGGTCGGTAATTTCCTCCACTTGCTGAAAGTCGACAATCGATTGATCAGGATATAGGATTCTTGTCTTTTCCTTCGATATCGGGAGATTCCATATCACCATTTGCTTACATCATCGAGAACTTCTTTTCAGTTTTTCTTTATCTGGCGCAGAGCTCACAGGGACATACAGCTTAAAATCACCGGCTCCGTTATTTGTCACAGATTTAAGCAATCATAGGCATAAATGTTAAACAAAACTGGTAATAAGACTCACTCCACTTTGAGACTCACTCTACACCACTTAAAACAGATCTAAGCTGTGAATATGATGAGTCATCTCTGCGGAAAACGTTCTCTCCGCTAAAAATGACTTTATCCAAGCTATGATCTTAGGGTGAATCTCTTCAGTTAGCTTAACCAACAACTTTTGATGATAGATCAAAAGAATATCAGAAGCCTTCGCAAAGTCGACGTAAACTACATCTACACCTCGTCCGTCATCAAGGAATGTTGTACAGTCATTCAGTGACTCGATCATGGCCGTTATAGCTGACCTATTTCTTTGAAAACCATGTTGAGAATCTAAGAGAACATCGTTTTCATCTAGAGTCGTACTATTCTTTTCTTTAGAATCTTTTTAAATTCTCTAGCAAAAATAGATGTTGTGCTAACTGGCCTATAGTTGTTAAGATCAGAATGTGAACCCTTCTTAGGGATAGGTGTAACAAAGGATGTATGCCATCTATTTGGCACTTCTGTCCACATAAAACTAAATAAGATTAAATATGAAAACAAGAGGTCCTACTATCAATGGAGCAACGCTCTTAATAAACTAGTCAGGCATGTGGTCGGGCGTACCCGAGCAGGAATTTGGCTATTTTGAAAGCAACACCAAAATCTCGTCCTCAGAGAACCAAACAGAATCCCTCATCAGTGGACATTCAGGAAAAATACGAGGAACATCAGAATCCTCGTCAGCATTGGATGAAGTTTGAAAATTTTCCGCAAGAGCATGAGCTCGTTCTAAGTCAGTTCTGAATGTAGCCACACCATCACTAGGTGGTCTACTAAGCCGTGTCCTGTCTTTTAATCGTGAGTTTAGAAATCTAAAAAAGAATTTTTGTTTTTAGTGGTGATCACCTTCCTCTCTTATAATAATAATAATAATAATAATAATAATAATAATAATAATAATAATAATAATAATAATAATAATAATAATAATAATAATAATTTTCTATAATAAGTCCAATCTCCTGCATCACTACTTTTTTTACCTTTTTCCCATGCCCTAGCCTCTCTATCGGCAAGTCTATCTAAAGGCTTTGCAAGAGCAGACATATAAGAAACTCTTTGAAATGTAAAAAACACTCATGGTGTGCTTAAGAATTGCAAGTAGAACCTTATATTTTGCATATACTGAGTCTAGGCTATTGAACAATCCAAAGAAGTCTACATTTCTTAGATAACTTAAAATTTTACCAAAGTTGGCCTTTTTAAAATTCCTCACTCTGATTGCATTATTTTCCCTTGGAGCTTTAAGATCAAGGGCGAACTGGATTGCAGAGTGATCACTTAAGCCAATGGGATCATGAAGCAAAACATTCTTTACGAAGTGTCTATTGTTTGTGAGCGAAAGATCCAGTATGTTGTTGTGTAGAGTACCACTATCAACAATTGATGGAATGACCGACGTATCTCAAGGAAAGATTTGCTCATGGTAGTGACAGCGCATAAATCCCCAGTTCGTGAACTGCGAATATCTGGAAAATTGAAGTCAACTAGAACTAGGTGTAAAGAGTTACATTCAGGTAAGTCAGTGATAGCGTTTTTATCTACTGATCTGTCAAAAATGATGAACATGGAGGAGCCCGATAAGTTATACCACTCTAACAGCTCTTCCAACAATACCGAAATCAACGAAAATCATTTCATAACCCTCAGCGACCTATTCCTGAAACACCAAACAGGGACAATAAATTTTTCCTTAAAAGAAGCGCAACTCTTCCTCCGCGCTTCTTTGACCGGTCGCATAGCAGCACCTCATATTGACAGCAAAATGTACTAAATGTGGAGGCATCTAGAATCAACGGAGTTAGCCAGGTTTCGCTAAGTGCGATCAGGTCGAACTCTTTCTGTTTCATCGAAAAAATGAGATGGTATAGGTTCTTGCAAAGTGACCGGATATTAGCATAAAGACAACAAAAATAGGTACCAGACATCTTGCGAAAATCAAAACGTTTAAATTCTGGACAGAACGATGCGAAGACGAAGTGCTATTCATTATAACACTGGCAACACTTAAAGTTCTTAATGGAACATTTACATGATTAGAGCGGTACTGCCACTGATGCGCGCTAACCTACCGTTAACCTACCTGCTCACGCTCCTCTTTGGGAGCAGGGGTCTAATGAATACCCCTTTTTTAAGGGGAAAGTAATTAAGCTGAGGCGCCCGCTTCAGAGCAAGACCTACAAAATAAGAACTGGAAAGTACCACCTTAAGCACAATACCCACCATAATGATTGGAAAAAGGGCGCGGTGGGCGCGTTGTCCGCGTTCTTTCCGTTCCTTTGCTGTAGCCGTTTTGATCTTCATCCTTTTTAAGAAATTGGCACACCATCGTATTTCCCTCGACGAGCTCTATTCACTGCTATAAAAATACTTTTCATTACTCCACTTCTCCCAAAAAAAATTCGAAAGCGCCAGAGGATACTCATTAGTGAGAGACGTCTCCGCTAATTGCGCGTAAAGGACATTTAAGTGCTCGGATTCTAAATCAGAGTAGTTCACTGCAACGCTTCTAGAGGTTTTTTATTTATATTTAATTTTTCGATTCTTCGAATGAGGACTTACAAATGTTTCCTTTATCTACCGAGTATTGCTAACAATTAATTTTGTTTTATCACATCACGAAAGAAGTTGCATAATAGTTTATCACATCACGAAAGAAGTTGCATAATAGAAGCATAATAGATGAAAACTCCTAATTGGGACGCGCCATGCATATTACTTCTTCGAGATATCGTAGAGGTGATTTGAATTTATTCTTGCTCCACACAATGAATAGCGATTATGGAGAAGTCAGTTTGTTTTGCCCTTGCTAGACAAGGATAGGGTACCGATAAGCCGATTACGGAAAATTAAAGGCTTGGCTGGTCTGAACGTTGCCCAGTACGAGAATATCGACTCTCTAGCATGCGACAGCCGGAGTATCCTCCACTTGCGCTACCACTCGCACAGGGAATGGCAAATTTTGTGTTGCGGAAAATTTATTTGCAGCTTAATTAAATAATCAATAATGCATGTAGAGGAAAGTGTATCGTCGTTAACTCGAAATTTTTTCTAATCATAAATCCATTGCACTTCGCTCTAAGCAATGAATCTTCCCCTCGTTTCTCGATGCCGTAGCTTTTAGAAGAACAGGGGCTAGAGTGCTGGGATTTTTTATTTGCAAAACAAGGTTTAGTGGCTCCAACACAGGTAAGGAAAGGGCCAAGCTCACTCCAACATAGTTTTTAGGTGTCTAACCAGGAAACTATCTCAACGGTAGGTCGGAATGGCCCAAGTGTTGTATATGGGCAGAATCGCCTCTCTCTGGGAAGCAACAAAATATCTCAACCCCAATACAACTCTGCGCAGAGCTAGGGACGGCGGAAGTTCGGCGGTTGGCGGCGTTAGCCCTATGCCTGCAGGCGTAGGGCGAGCTTATGTTGGCTGGAAACAGCGATTATGGGAATTACGCCGGCCCTCTACCCACTGCGCCAGCATCGCTCGCTCGTTATCGTTGTTTTCAGCCAACTTGAGCCCACCCTCCGCCTGCAGGCATAGGGCTAACGCCGCCAACCGCCGAACTTCCGTCGTCCCTAGCTCTGCGCATAGTTGTATTGGGGTTGAGATATTTGCATTCTGTCGTTTCCCAGAGAGAGGCGATTCTGCCCTTATGCAACGCCTGAGCCATTCCGACCTACCTTTGGGATAATTTCCTGGTAAGTTCGAGAAAAATCTACAACTTCCTAATCCCATTTTGTTTTCGAGGTCTCTCAGTCCCTTAAGACAGCACATCCCACCACTGGAGGTACTTTCCAACAACATAGTTTTATAAAATTTGAAGAGATCCGACATGTTATGCCTTCTCTACCAGGGTCGACTCCTGGGCAGCGCTCGGCTCGACCTGCGCTATATGTCAATCACCCGCCCGATCAAGGACTCCTCGCACATAAGTGCGAGACCCAGCGGTACTATTCCAATTATAGGGAAACGCATAGTGCCGTCGGTGAACGTATTATTGATTCGCCTTAGTCCTCAAATCCGTTTATTTTACTGCAATAATTTAAGTACAGCTTTGATCTGATTCAAGTACCACGCTATACGTGTTGAGACAAGAACGTTACGTAATTGAATGTACTATCTAAGTAGAAATGCAAATAGGGACAAGGATGGAGAATGTCATTAATCAACCCCTTTGCTGCATGTGCCACGTATTCTCTTGAATATCACACCTTCTCCGACTGCGCTACAGGCCCTTAAGCAAATAAAAATAAAAAGCCATTATGTTTCCGAATCAAAAAATAGAAAGCTTATTACGTGGTAAGACCTCGCATGAATCGTCGTGATGAAAAAAATTTCGGAAAGTGCGAAATGGCTAAACATGTACAACGGAAAATTTGATTTCCTCCTTGAATACTCTTCAGATGGGAGGAATGTCGTAAGAGCCCGTCGCGTGCAACTCATCACAGGTTCCTCGTTTGGGCTTTCCGTGAAGACTAATCAAGCCTGTGGTGTAGGATGTCGTGAAGCTGTTGAGCCAAGATTGTTATCGAAGCTTTATTGGGCTTACGTTTCGGCGTAACCGCCTTCTTCAGAGCCTGGAAAAGTCAAAAAGAGTTCGAGAAATTACTCGTCCAAAGATCATTTCAAGCTACAGGAGTCTCAAAAGTTAATGAGGGAATGAAACGAATAGGGAGTAAGGCAACCCGACTGACCTTATAGAAGCAGCCGAAAGGCTGGATGGTCATCTCGGATGGAGAACGACTGGGTGAATGAACTCTCTCTTCGGGTCAGCCCCTCAGCGGCCCTCCGGCTGGTGCCCTCCAGGGTCAAGCCCACAGAGGTCGGCAAATGGGGCCAGCTCCTGGGTTACGGCCACGCGTTCCTCTCTCCTATTGATCGCGGGATTCTTGAACGCAATCCAGAACGCCTCCAAGGTTTTGCGCGCCGCGATATCGAACTCACGCGCAAGAATCGTCACCGCTGTCCCAACCACTGCGCCACTGTGACTTCGCAGTCTGTGTTCATCCAAAGGAGTGGAGACTTTGCACTTGTTCAGTCCATCCACGTGCTCCTTCACTCTGACCCAAAGAGGCCTGCCCGTCTTACCGATGTATTCCTCGTTGCATTGACTGCAAGTTGTGAGGTACACCGTTCCCGAGTCTCTACAGTCGCCTTCCCTACCGTACGGGCAGACCATGCAGGAGGGGGTAGTACACGCGCTGTCATAGAGGCGGTTTCTAACACGACTGTAGAGTCTCGGGAACGGTGTACCTCATAACTTGCAGTCAATGCAACGAGGAATACATCGGTGAGACGGGCAGGCCTCATTGGGTCAGAGTGAAGGAGCACGTGGATAGACTGAACAAGTGCAAAGTCTCCACGCCTTTGGGGAACACAGACTGCGAAGTCACAGTGGCGCAGTGGTTGGGATAGCGGTGACGATTCTTGCGCGTGAGTTCGATATCGCGGCGCGCAAAACCTTGGAGGCGTTGTGGATTGCGTTCAAGAATCACGCGATCAATAGTAGAGAGGAACGCGTGGCCGCAACCCAGGAGCTGGCCCCATTTGCCGACCTCTGTGGGCTTGACCCTGGAGGGCGCCAGCCGGAGGGCCGATGAGGGGCTGACCCGAAGAGAGAGTTCATTCACCCAGTCGTTCTCCATCCGAGGGTCACCATCCAGCCTTTCGGCTGTTTCTATAAGGTCAGTCGGGTTGCCTTACTCCCTATTCGTTTCATTCCCTCATTAACTTTTGAGACTCCTGTAGCTTGAAATGATCCTTGGATGAGTAATTTCTCGAACTCTTTTTGACTTTTCCAGGCTCTGAAGAAGGCGGTTACGCCGAAACGTAAGCCGAATAAAGCTTCGATAACAATCTTCGCTCAACAGCTTTACGATATCCTACACCACAGTTAAACGACATGCCAAGATTCAACGACAGTCGGACATGGAACATCTTACGCGACGTGCCAGCAACCTACTCTCGACTGGTGATGGAGGCCTTGTCTCTAAGACAGAAGATGGTCTTAGCTAGGCAAGGCGCCCACTTTCTCAAGCGGTGCCTGCAGCACAATGTCATCCCTCGCTTCATCCGCGGAAAGGGAGATTGCACGAACTATGCCGCCGCACGGAGGAGGACAGGCAGATCAAGAAGATCGAGCTAAGCATCCTGAAGATGGCTATCAGGAACAAGCAGGACCATGTCTACAGCTTGTTGAACAAGTGCAGTTCAAAAGAAATGTATTGCGAACGATTTCTACCTGCCGCTCTTTGGAAGAGAATTGTGGGTGAGTCAAAAGGAGTTTGTAATCTTATTCGTTCTAGGATTAAAGTAAAGTTACAGCGGACGTTTCGGGAGTTAGTGGGTGGAATGAGCAATTGTGGACAAGGCAACCCTTCTACCCACAACACCGCCATTTCTCTCCTCGATCATGGGGAACACATGGGTGGGGAGCAATCCTCTAGGGTCACTGTCTTAGGCGACGTCCGTCTGTCGCGCGAGGCACTTGCCGCACTGGAAATGGGACCCAGTCTCGCTCCTAGTCGGTGCCTGTCGCATGGCGCAGCGCGCAAGTTTGTCGGCAGCCTGCAAAGGTTGCGGGATCAATTGCGTTGCAAGGCGAAAATCGATGCGCAAGGCAATCAGCTGGGTACCGCAAACATCGCGGCGATTCCGCCCCGCCTTTTCCCAGTTCGTTTCTCTGTGCGCAGGAGCCCAACTGGGCGATCGATAAGAAATTCCGTGTACTGGCTACATCGCTGCTCACGGTGTTGCAGAGAAACATGGCTAGGCGGACACCGCTAAAGTTAACCGCTGAACAGCGCAGAGGTTTGAGTTTGACCCTCGAGCTCGGTGGGTTGGTGCAATACTTTTCTGGGAAGGAACACGGATTAATCCATCATCTAAACATGAAGGCCATTGTAAAGGCTAAATACGTATTGAAATCGGCTCTACGCATTCCCTGGGATAGAATGCTTGGCGCATCCCAACAGGGACTGAGTAAAAGCGGATTGTTCTTTAGCCTTTATTGCCTAGTAGATGAAATTTACCTACTCGCTATAAAGGGTATCTACCGGCTAATATATTCGCACGATTCCCTGCTTCAATAGTCATCTCTGAAGATGAGAAGAAATCGACAGTATCGACTCTGTTGTCATGGTGTTCTTGAACCACGCTAGCCCTCTGAAAGCAAAAATATTGAGAGGCAGACATAGTGACAATTCCAGGTGGGATTTCCCGCCTAGCCAACCAATCCTTCCATCCCTGCGGGGTCGACCAAACTTTTCTGGAAAGGAAAAACACTAACTATTCCATTGGCTGGCCAAGCAAGTCATTGTTTAGGCCAAATGTGCATTCAAATTGCATCTACCATTCCCTTTGAATTGGCGCACCCCTTAAGGATTTGACTAACACCGTTCTTACCCTTTATCCCATCCGGGCCTCGAACCTAGTTAGTACATTCGATTACGTAACGTTCTTGTCTCAACACGTATAGCGTGGTACTTGAATCAGATCAAAGCAATACTTAAATTATTGCAATAAAATAAACATATGTGAGGACTGAGGTGAATCAATAGTACCGTTCGCCGACAGCGCTGTGTGTTTCCCTATAATTGGAATAAAACCGCTGCGCCCGCATCATTTGCGAGGAGGCCTTGATCGGGAGGGCGATTCACATATAGCGCAGGTCGAGCCGAGTGCTGCCCAGAAGTCGACCTTGGCAGAAAAAGCATAAAATGTCGGATCTCTTCAAATTTTATAAACCTATGTTGTTGAAAGTACTTCCAGTGGTGGGATGTGCTGCCTTAAGGGCTGAGGGACTTCGAAAACAAGATGGGATCAGGAAGTTGTAGATTTTTCTCGAGTTTAGACACCTGAAAAACTATGCTGGAGTGAGCTTGGCCCTTCTTTTACCTGTGTTGGAGCCACTGAACCCTGTTTTGCAAAGAAAAAAATCCCAGCATTCTAGTCCCCTGTTCCCTGTTTAAAAGCTACGGCATCGAGAAACGAGGGGAAAATTCATTGCTTAGAGAGAAGTGCAATGGATTTATGGTTAGAATTTTTTCAAGTTAACGACGATACACTTCCACTTGCTCTACAGTCATTAGAGTTTAGAAGTTTTAACTTTGTAACTTCCTTCTTGAAAAGTTACGGTACCTGCTACAAAAGCTCTTTGCTGGTCAAGAATGAGGAATGGGGATGTGAAACCTAAACATTTTTTTTCAGATATGATACCTTTTTAGGTTGATAGAATTGCAAATAAATTTTCCGCAATACAAGATTAGCCATTTCCTGTGCGAGTGGTAGCGCAAGTGGAAGATACGCCGGCTGTCGCATGCTAGAGTGTCGATGTTCTCGTACTGGGCAACGTCCAGACCAGCCAAGCCTTTAATTTTCCGTAATCGGCTTATCGGTACCCTATCCTTGTCTAGCAAGGGTAGAACAAACTGACTTCTCCATAATCGCTATTCATTGTGTGGACCAAGAATAAATTCAAATCACCTCTACGATATCTCGAAGAAGCAATATGCATGGCCTTCCCAATTAGGAGTTTTCTTCTATTATGCAACCTCTTTCGTAATGTGATCAAATAAAGTTAATTGTTAGCAGTACTCGGTAGATAAAGGAAACATTTGTAAGTCCTTATTCGAAGAATCGAAAAATTAAATTAAATTAAAAACTTCTAGAAGCGCTTGCAGTGAACTACTTTGATTTAGAATCCGAGCACTTAAATGTCCTTTGGGCGCAATTAGCGGAGACGTCCCTCGCTATTGATTATCCTCTGGCGCTTTCGAAAATTTTTTTGTCAGAAATGAAGTAATGAAAAGTATTTTTACGGCAGTGAATAGAGCTCGTCGAGGGGATTACGACGGTATGCCAATTCTTTAAAAGGGATGAAGATCACAACGGCTACAGCAAAGAAACAGAAATAACGCCGATAACGCTCCTATCGCGCCCTTTTTTCAATTCTTATGGTGGGTATAGTATCCTATCGAATGAAGGTTTAGGTCGGCCCATACGGTATGCGAAGATAGAAGAACAGTCCACAGAGAGATAATCAAGTAATTGACGTACACAATTGAAATCATGAGCAACTTTGCCGGAGCTTCTGCCGCTCTGAATTCAGGCACACTTACTATAACAAGCGATCTCCCACGCTCAAATTCATCACAAAGCACCCTGGACATTGATAGTTTGAGGAGGGCTATGCAACGTGGCATGTTTACCAGATAATCCATGATCAACAGGTTAGTCATTTCTTTCAACAATCTTACGAAGCCTAACATTTTCTTTCTTAAGCGCCTTTAATTTCCTTGGTCATTTCACTAATCTCTTCAGTTAGCTCGCCGTTGCGAGTCACTAATGAATCGAAATCCTTCTTACTATCGAACAGCAACGCGACACATATTCTTGTAGAGCAAGACATTCTCTTTCGAACGACATATAACACCAACCTAAAAAGTCCAACCACAGAGCAGGAGCTGTCGGCAAAGTAACCATCCTCCTTCGGACGTCCCAATTTGATGACCTAAAAATCAATAAAGGACAAATGAGCAAATAGCACTAACACACGTTCTTGTAGTACAGAGCATTGTCTTCCAAATGCTATAAAAAACTGCGCAAAAAATTACAAACCTACGCAGAGAGAACATGTGCGCAAATGGCTACTTTTTCACTTTTTCACTTTTCACTTCAACGACCTAAAAATTGACAAAATTCATGATGAAGAAAGAAATGCAATACATGTTTTGTTAGAGCAAATTATTCTCTTTCGAAAGCTATGCAGCGCTATGCAAGAGACCGCCGGCGAAATCTGCAGTGAATCGTTGAAGAAAACGGCGAAGACTTATGGGACAACCTAATACTTTAATAACGCCATCATACTCTATACCAACGCGCTAAGCGATGAGTCACACTATCGATAGGCGCCGCCGTAAAAATTAGTCATAAAATGGGGAGAACTACGGCGCAAAAATAGCGAAAAATACCCAGACTGCTTCTACCTGCCTGGGAACTTCAGCCCTGAAGCAATCAAAGTCGCTGAACACGAATTTGAAGTATCGATCGCCATCAATCCATATTGATCAAACTACGGGTCGCGCAAATAACGGAAAATACCCAGACATCTTCTACCTGCCTGGAAACGTCAGCCTAAGGCAATACAGGTTGCTTAGCACAAATCTGAAGTTTGTTTTCAATGTATCGCCTTCTATTAATCGATATTGTCCAATTTTCGATTTCGATTTTTTTTTTTGATTTTTTGTGTCGGCCTTGAGTGTATTAGTAATATGGGACCAGTCCAGAGAAGTGTGGAAAAAATTTCCGTCCAGCATAGCATTAGGTGCGGTGGGAATCTTCCACTCTGACAAAAGGGCTTTTCGTCGTGTGACCAAAATCGAGCAGACGCTCAGTACTTATCAAAATGTCGATTTTTGCCTGGCGTTGACCGTTTGAGGACGAGGCGTGAAGGTAGTCAACATGGCGCTCGAGTGAAGTGGGAGACCGTGCTTTGAGGCATCAGGAGGGTTGCAGTCGAAGAACCAAGGAGAAGAAGGCACTGATTAGCACAAGCATCGACATCACTGAACCGTCTGGAGATGATGCCGATGTTGAGCGTAGTGGTGGGGAAGGGACCTAGTTGGCTCCATGCCGGAAAACTATTCTACTGGAGTCAGGTCCATAGTCGCTTGCTGGCCGATAACGGTGAAAAGTACCGCCAAACCTGATAGTAATGAATCTCGGTATCTGCTCTTTGGCGCTACTTTTCACCGTTACCGGCCGGGAAGCGGTTGATAAATCTGGCCCCTGATGTTAAGAAAGGTAGAGCAAGGTTGGAGCATAATAAGCTGCATACGCAAATCCTATTTTGTTTAGCAATATCAGCTTTCATAATCCTCATTTAGTTTATTTTTTCAGCGCTGTTCTCATTACACGTCCGTGTCTATAAATTTCTTTCTTTCAGCAGTGTTTTATTGAGAATCACACTATGCAATAAATACAACACTAAACTTGCTGTTTCTGATACAAGTGCTCAAAAAAGACTTAGCAAATCTTGATAGAAAAAATTTAAGCAACATTATTTTGCTTTACGTTAACATAGGTCCGTTACCGGGTTTTATATACTTTTATATACTATAGGTTTCCCATATCGTAGCAACAACCACATTACATGTTCACCTCGGTATATAAGCTCATCAGCTCAATTCCTCACTATACCTTGACCTTCATATGCGCTCAGCTCTCGCTGTTTATTTTCTTGCTCCTCCTCCTTTCTTCATATGCTATTCATTTGAGCATTATCGGCACAGAGGTCTACACCATGCATGCACCGAAGTTATTCTCGCTGCCAACTTGCCTGCATCCATTCGCCCTCTCCATATTAACGATGAGCTTGATCTCTTCTGATTATTTCGTTATATTTAACAAAATTGTCTACTAATCCCAATACTAAGACCATGAAGCATTTTATTGTTTTTTTACCTTATTTCAAACTAATTTCGTCACTATATTGCGCTTTGCTTGCTATTTTCGTTTTTTTTTGTTTCGATATTTTTTCAAACTTTTGCTCTGGTGTCGGGGGCAGATGGCCTCCTGCCGCTAAAGTGGAGAACGGTGACGGGAAGCGAATTGTGTTTTTAGATACAGTGCGCAAATCTGCTTCAATCGTGTCTGCCATCCGCTCCCTGCACTCTTCGTCGTGAAAACGTGGAGCCCGCGGGTTTCGTGTTATGCAGCCACTTTTGTTTTGTCCAGTTGTTCTGTCCGTGCCCACCTGAGTAGTGGCCACTTTGTCCTGTTGTCCTATCCTGTCGTTCGATAAATTTTCGTATCACTCGTCGTGTTTCCGGTCGAGGTCTCGCCCGCCGTCGGACGGTTGGTCGGTCAATACTTATGACTGCAATACTTATAACAGGCGTTCGATCTTTCACACTGGGTCTTCTGAATGATCTTCAAAAACAGTTCTTTGGTCCAGCTGCAGCTCAAGTGTCATCCTAGTTGCTCACAACTTTGTTGCTTTCGGTTGTTCAAAGCTGGACACTTTTATTTGATTGACACTTTTTTCTTTCAGCCTTTCTTCCAAAGGCGCACTTTTAATGCAGTAATGAGTGAATGAATTTCTGTTACTGTTTTAAGTTTTGTTTCGTCTGATTAGAGCGCACCTATGAGTGCAATAAATAAGATGAGATTAACAGAACAGCATCTTTACAATACTTTTATTGGAGTAAGTCAGAGTGGTCAGCTCCGCTTACAGTTCTTGTGTGATATATATAGTTGTTTGAAAAATGCTGAGTCCTACAAGTAAAATCCTGACGTGTGTGTGGTTGTGTCTTCAGAGTGGCGATCCTAGCAAAGGTTGCATGTTTTGGCGCAGTACTGCATTTTCTGCGCAGTCGTGTAGAAGGAGTTGGTGCAGAAGCCATTAGTTGCCCAAGTGGAACACCTGAAATTTACCGAGATAGTACGTACTACGATGAGATTCGAATTACTGCTCACGCTGAGTTTGCATCGACAGCGGAGGAGCAGGATGAAGAGAGACCGGAAGCTAAATTTGCGTTTTATTCTAAACAACAGTCTCGAAGAACACAGCGCTTTAACTGAACCTGCTGTGGTCGTAGTAGCGGGGCAGTATCCGCACGTCCTTTGGCAGTTCGCCTGCAATTGAAATATTTTGTTTCAGTTTGCTCCACCCTATTTTGTTGGGCATGATGGGGGTTGAGGAAGCCCTTGACTACAAGAAACCCAAGAAAACTATAAAATGTGTACCATGACGAAGGCTTGCATGTCAACTTGTCTGCATACTGCTGGATCGTTCGCGCATTCGATAGCCGTATCGACGCAACCTCCTGCAACAAGACGTATAACTCTGAAAAATCGACATGCGGAATCGTCATTTCTCACCTGTTAGACAGAAACCGCAGACATTTGGGCAGTCCTGAGCAAGAATCGTTCGCCAGGTAGGGTCGTCACATTGCTGCGGGGTGACGGTCGAACACTTCACTCGTGGAACTGAATTGAAGCACATTTTATTCACATTTTGAGGAGAACTGATTCAGGGTTTACCTCAAGTAAATAATTTCTCTAGGGTTATCAAGCTTACAATGAAGTATCATTATGAAATTCGGTCCAACATTCGGTAACCCCTCAACCACAATCAAGTCCAAGAAACTATCGGAAAGAGTGCGTAACCTTACACCGAAAAAGGCAAATGTTCCTGCTTTCAGGAGGATATAATTTTAGGAGCAATTTTAGTAGCGCTGAAAGGAATTTTCTGCTTGGAATTGAAACATGGTTTTCATGGCTCGGCATCTATGGTTTACCGCCAGAATCTATGCAGATTACCTGAAAAATCGCCTCAAACGGCGATTCTTCAACGCGCAGCGTGTTAGGTTTCCGGTGAAAAAAGTTGTAACGGTTATCTTTTTAGAGCGTTGGGTAAACGACACCGTGAAGTACTGGTAACTTTCCGTTGTCAACGTCTTGCAATGAGTTGGGCTTGTTGCCAAGAGTAGTCGGATGCATGCTCAGCGGCGTTTTGCGAGATTTTCTTTTAAATTGAAGCTTGTTCTTGTTGTTAGGCATATCACCCCTGTCATTGCATCGTGTTCGTTTAAGAATTTACATTAACTTCATTATTTACATTATTATACATACTATACACCTTTGGGCGTACTCTAGGGAGTTTGATCTAGCTTGTTATTTCTTTCACCTAGATTTTTGCGCTTTCCATCATCTCATTCCTATGTTAGAACCCAGGCCAACTATGCCTTCCATCCCTACCGCGGTGAATTGGTACCTGGCTGATGTGACAGTGGGAAGACATTGATATATCTATGGGTCTCCTACTCAAATTCCTACCTTTATCTTTACCATTAAACCTGCATCTTTGCTCTTAAATTCTTGGTAAAAAACCGTTCAATCTGTAAGAGCTGCAGAATATTGTTTCCATATGTTGACCTCCTCCGAGCTATTTTGCGCCCAACTGTCACACAATAAACAACGAAGGGCTAAAAAGGGAAGAACCTATGTACTCGAATACTAAATAAATTTTAATGATACAGGAACAAATAGTGTTTTAGAAGACCTTGCGTTCCCTCGCGATAGGGCACTTTTATTAGATTATACCTTCCGGTGGCTATAGGTGAAGCCATCCAGAAAAGAGTTCGACGATAAGAAGTATAAGGATTGCCGTTTGAATAACTTTTTGTGCAAAAGCCTGAACAGTGCTACGTTTAGAAAAAATTGATCGAAAGTGGCGAAAGGTGATTTTACGCGGTGGAGATGACTTCGTTTTTAACAGGCTCACCTCACAGGGAAGAGTCAACAAAATGTAACAATTCAAAATTCGCCTAACCCTTCTTAACCTCATATTAGGGCTTTTCTAAAAACATGATTTTGAAAGCTTGGCTTGTAATTTCGCACTACCTAGTCGCATAACTAATAATTGGTTTGCTCTTATCTTCTACTGAAAGGCTAACCCAACTAAACATGGACAAAATAATCGTTTAACACTCTCACAAAAGAGCATGGGGCCATAAGAATGTGTACATCACTGACACTGCACGTTGCTGCAGTCATACGCGCCGGTCTCGCAACAGTAGCCGCAGCTCTTGGGACAGGTGGAGATAGCGAGCTGTTTCACTTCCTCACTTATTCCATTGGCGTCCTGCAAAACCAAGCATTAGCGTTGAATCGCGAGCAAATTGACAGCTTCTGAAGTGCTTGATCATACCGTGTTACATTTCGCGTCTCGGTCAGTTGTGCCTCCGGCAATGACAGCCACGCCGAAAAGTGCAGTGCAGGCAGATGCGGAGTAGAGGTCATCACAGGCTGTAGCCACTGGGACGAACTGAAATCGCCGGGTAGCACCACAGAACAGCAGTAAAACTGACTCACTGAGCTTTCGAATCCTACTGCTTCGGATTCAATTCACGAGGAAATCACTTTGTAGGTTTTAATAAATGGCGACAAAGTAGAAGTATTAAGGTTTTCAAGCACTTCTCGACTAGGGCTAAGGCTCTTAAAAGTGTTTAGCCGGATGCTTGTCAACGCCCTGATAAAGACATTATTTGAAGTGTTGCTGCCATGTCCCAAAAAGGAGGTTGCATTAGGACGACAACCAATGAGACACGGGGGCGGAACTTGTCACCGCTAAGCCGCATATAAGAGCGCCCCTGGGCCGTCGGAGGTCATTCGTCGCAGGAGCTCCTCTCGTTCAGGGGTTAAGGCCCATGCACACTTCTGCGACACCGAGGCGCGGCAAGAGGAGCGACGGCCACCTCCGCGAAATCCGGCGATCGCGTTAGAGCATCGTTATACGCAACGGGACCGACGTCCCAGTGCATGTCGCGCCGCTAGGAATGATTTGATCCATTCCAGCCTGTGGCACTCAGCGCGGCATCGCCGGCGATAGCCGCGGAAGTGTGCATGCCCCCTCTGCGACACGTGTCGCTGTGTTGCGCCGCGCCCGTCGCAGCCCTATCCTTCATCATGGCCGTGCCGCGCTGTCGCCGAAGTATGCATGGGCCTTTAGTGTGAGCAAACGTGCGACGTGATGCCATATGTACAGGCCGAATTGATCAATCGCTTCGCTCGATCAATTTAGCCACTACGCATGCATCGCGTCGCGCGTAGCGTGCACACTAATCGATTATACTTCGGCCGCGATTGACATGACGACTATAGACCCATGCACACTTCTGCGACACCGCGGCGTGGCAAGTGGGGCGGCGGCTACCTCCGCGGAATCCGGCGCTCGCGTTAGCCCTAGTTTACACTTACGCTGCCACACAACGCGGCATCACGGTCGCTACAGATATCGATTTTTCGCGTCACCCCGTCGATATCTATTCCGACCATGGTGCCGCGCCGTCAGCGGCGCAAGTATAAACTAGATCTTAGAGCACCGTTTTAGGCAACGGGACCGATGTCCCCGTGGATGCCGCGCCTCCATGGTTGTAACCATTCCAGCCTGCGGCACTCATCGCGGCGTCGCCTGCGATAGCCGCCGCGTCAGTCGCAAGAGTGTGCATGCCCCTCCCTGCGGCACCTGTCCAGTCTCGCGCCGCGGCCCTACGCTTCATAATGGCCGCGCCGCGCTGTCGAAGTGTGCATGGGCGTTATGCATTGAGGCCCAATTCGTTGATCGCGTCGCCCCGCGTCGACGCCATTCGGTCGCAATGAATCGTGTGAACCTGCTTTCAATCACCCCACTTAGCGTCGATCGCGTCACCCTCGAAATGAGCACAATGTGACTGATCGCTGCTGCTCAGCTGGTCCTCGCAGTGTGGACTCGCACTTGTCAGTAATACGTAATCATGCATAACCGCGTGACCGCGTCGCCCTCTGTTCGGAGTGTAGATCGTCGTCCAAAATAAAGCGACGCGATGGCACGCATAGCTCTGTTCGAATCGCGTGTCGCCGATGGAGGTATAAACGAGGCCTATCGCGTCGCAGCCGTCCAGGGAGCCGTCAGTCGCCATGCAACATCTACTAGAAACTTCGCCCTTTATCAGCAAGCCGCTTCGGGTTCATCGCAGTCTTCCATTCTGATGGATACGTGTCTACGTGTTGCGGTCTTCAGAGTTGCCGTAATAAATTGTTCCCACCTGACGTGTGCTGGTGTGCAGCGTACAATAACCAAGGTATTGAAGTAACCCTCAGAAGCCTCGTATGTTACAGCCTAATTGAACTTCATGTGCACAAGGGCTCATTTCTAACCGTTGTGGTCGTTGTGCCGCCGTCGGTGCAGTTCAGATCGGTGAACGCCGCCGAAGCCACCAACTCCACGACGAGACAAAGGATCACCACACGCAGCATGTTTTACCTGAAAACAAGATCAGCTTTAACCATCGGTCATGAATACAGGCGACTATTCATATAGGGATTACTGTACGCATAACAATGATGTCTCTCAGTTAATGTACGCGAGTTAATTACATCTATAAACCAAATCCATCGCGTTACGAACCAAATCCCAACAGCGTTTTAACCACTATGTCAAACGGCGCTCTTTTCGAACTAAACTGGACACTTTTCTGGCACTATTAGAAATACATGAACGCCTCATGTATCGAACACCTTCCAAAGTGAACTGTACATGTTTTAAGAGAACCAAAATAAGTTCTCGGTTTTAAAATTAGTTTTAATAACTTCCTTAATATATTATTCAATTTTTAGTTAATTATTTTTTATTTATTTTGAATTTAATTGATATATAGATTATTAAATTATTAACAAGCGCCTACATATTAGGTTGTCCCATAAGTCTTCGCCGTTTTTTTTTCAACGATTCACTGCAGATTTCGCCGGCGGTCTCTTGCATAGCGCTGCATAGCTTCCGAAAGAGAATGACTTGCTCTATCAGAATGTGTATTGAATTTCTTTTTTCATCATGAATTTTGTCAATTTTTTCGGTCATTGAAGTGAAAAGTGAAAAAGTGAAAAAGTAGCTATTTGCGCACTTGTTCTCGTTTATAATTTTTTGCGCTGTTTTTTATAGCATTAGGAAGACAATGTTCTGACTACAAAAATATGTGTTGGTCCTATTTTCTCACTTGCCCTTTATTGATTTTTAGGCCATCAAATTGGGACGTCCGAAGGAGGGTGGTTATTTTTGCCGACAGCTCCTGCTCTGTGGTTGGACTTTTTGGGTTGGTGTTATATGTCGTTCGAAAGAAAATGTTTTGCTCTATAAGAATTTATGTCGCGTTTATTGATTTCTATCGAATATCAACAAAATGCCAAAAAGAGAAAAACCGTCTTCACCAACAACTCCTTCTCCTTCTTCAGTTGTTGATATTCGACAGAAATCAGCGTGAGCCAATAAACGCGACACAAATTCTTACTGAGCAAGGCATTCTCTTCCAAACGACATATGACACCAAGCAAAAAAGTTCAACCACAGAACCGGAGTTTTGGTAAAAATTCGGACGGAAAAGTCGGAATTCCCAATTTGATGGCCTAAAAATCAATAAAGGGCAAGTGAGAAAATAGGACCAACACATATTCTTGTAGCGCAGAACATTGTCTTCCAAATGCTATAAAAAACTGTGCAAAAATTTACAAACCTAAGCGGAGAGAACAAGTGCGGAAATGGTTTTTTTTCACTTTTTCACTTTTCACTTCAACGACCTAAAAATTGACAAAATTCATGATGAAAAAGGAAATGCAATACATGTTCTGATAGAGCAAATCATTCTCTTTCCGAAGCTGTGCGGCGCTATGCAAGAGACCGCCGGCGAAATCTGCAGTGAATCGTTGAAAAAAAACGGCGGGGACTTATGGGACAACCTAATATTTTATTAAAAAGGTATTCTAGGAAAGGGAGTATAATTAATTAACATTACGGCGTTTGTCAATCGCTATTGGTATGTATCACGCATTCTACATCTACGAAGTGTTGTGGAGGCGAGTTGAACCCATATTCCGCTGTACAATGTAATGCAGTGATTAGATGACGATCAAGCCAGTGCTCTATCATCCCCGGACAAGTTCGTTACTGATTCACCGATTCCGAAGAAAAAAAGGAAAGCTTGGTTGGCCTGGGCGGGACCGAACCAAGACCTTGAATCGGGGTGCACGCAACAGGCGGCGCCTCTTCTAACTACCATGCTCCAAAAGCGAACATACACCCTCAATATTTCGTAAAATTAGCGTTCTTTTGTCATACTCTATAATAACGCGCTAAGCGATGAGTCATCCTATCGATCGGCGGGCCGCAGAAAGTAGTCATAAAATAGCGGGGGGGGGGGGCGCATGACGTGCCTGGGACTCAAAGGACGTGGAAAAGTCTTCGCTCAACGTGTTTGGTGATTCAGGTAGACGTGCCGAAGACGTCGTCCGCTAAGGGGAGATCATTGAGGGGGATCAGTACCAATAATGGGGGACCGTTTCACTAAGGGAGGGCCAGTAGAAAACCAATAGATTGCCCTATCCTACTATATACTGTACGTACTGCGAGCCTTTTGTACTCCTACCTAGGTAAAGAAAAAAGCTGTACAATAGAGCAGCCAGCTTGATGTGATTGTCCTTAGCTTAGGCGTGACGGAGCACTTGTTTCTTTAATAAAAGAAAACTTCCAAAAACTGAATAATACGGGCCACTTTCTGAGGCAGCAAAAAAGCTTGATTTTCACGTTGTGACGCCTTCATTGCTTGAGACTTGCACGCAAGTAAGTCAAAACTTTGGTGGTCTGTTAAGTAGCAGATGTCCAAAAAATCATCATGACACATTGAAATAACGATAGAAAACCTTAAAATAAGAGGAAGCCTTGTTCGGCATAAAATGCATAGGCATAAGCAGAAGCAGTGTGTAAACGATTCCTTAATTAATTCTCTTAATTCAACCTAAGGTTTGAAGTAATAAAAAGTATCCTATTGAATGCCTTTTTGAATAGGAAAAACGATGAAATCTACCTTGCCTCAACTCTACGGTCTAGCATCTTGACAAATGGGTGTGCCAACGACAACCTCTGGTGAGACAAGAACGAACATTTCTTCGAAATTACGGTTGTTTATTATAGACATAACGTAAGGTGAAAGCAAAAAAAACATAAGATTACTAAATTTTGCATTCTTCAAAGTGGTTCGTCTACCACTTTTTATGATAAACTTTTTTGTTGTTGTAACACCTCACCGGTGGCTCATCAGTGAAAACAAAGGTGTTGTAAGTTTTCTGAATATGCAAAGTTACATTTGAAGCAAACATCGGATTAGGAAAACAGCAAAAAATGAATAGCAAATAGGAAAAAACTATTTTAAAAAAGAAAACAAAAAAGAACTAAACCAACTGTAGCGAATTTCCTAGGTAACATACAAATGATCGTTTTTGATATTTGGTGATCACCTGCTGACATGTACCATTCTCACGTCGAATTGGACACTTTTCAAACCCAATTGAACACTTGTCACGACAAATTGGACACTCTTCTGAGCTAGTCTAAGATCTTTGAAATTGAAGCGAACTCTTCCAAATTGAAATGAGCTTCTTCTACACTAAACAACGGGTTCTTCAAAAATGTTCGAATAATTTGTTGTTCAAGGAAAATTTTAGTACCACTTTCTTTGAAGTTTTAATTTAATTCACAACAAGAAAATGCGTAGTTTGAATTTTTATAAAAATTTTATTTTTTAAGGAAAAACAGTAATTCAAAGCTTGTTTTGAAGAACAGGAAGGTGGCCGTTTTATGATGCGCCACGCCTCCGACCGAAATTTCGCGATTTTTATTCGACTGATAGCAAAATTTTTGCTGGCATGCAGTTTTACACCTGCAAGAGGTGCAACATAAACAATTGTAATAGGCGCACACTTTCCCAACTTTTTCGCAGTATTTCGCATGTAAGCAGTATTCACACTATCAATCAAATGAAACATTGCAACTCGCTTTCCGAGTGCAAGGCGCGAGTCCTCCAGTCCTTTAATGCACTGCATGATTGCTGCCTGTTGCGTTTCAAAACAAAAAATGTATTACTTTTCCCAAAAAACTAAATTTCTGTGAAATTATTGCACATCTTGAGGCAGGTGAAATGAACATTTTCAAAGAAAGTTCTACCAGGTGTTTCTTGATCAAAAAATTATTCTAGCTATATTAGAGAGTTTGTCGTTTGATATGCCTAAGGTCATTTCGATTTAGAAGAGTTCGCTTTGATTTCAAGGGTCTTAGGCTAGCTTAGAAGAGCGTCCAATTTGATGTGAAACGTGTCCAATTTGAATTGAAAAGTGTTCAACGTGAAAATGATATGATTCACAGTGGAATATAGTAGGCTAGGTAGTAAGTAGAGCATACCTGGAGATAATCTGAGAACGAACCACGAAAATCTGTTGAAAATGAAATCTGCTCTAGTAAGTATATTGTTTCTATCCCCCCTATGTAGCTGCAAATTCAAAAAGCCATTTAGAGGAGGTGACGAGTCTTTTGAGGATAGAAATCAGAATAAGCGAAAAGTTTCCCTACAACCTAATACGAGTGGGAGCTGTAATATGATGATCTACGTTATAAGCATAGCACCGCTAGCACTAATTTAAGAAAAAAATTCAGAAGATGCTATGAAAATTCGAATTTCCTACTTAAAAAACATTCTAATTGATCAAAACGGTTTCGAATTGAGAGCATGTTGAGGTACTGATGCTATGTCCTCGAGCTTATCCACGCTTATAAGCAGCGCTTCAACATCACTAGGCAAACACACTCCAGTTGCGCCACAGATCACTTCTATTCATTGATGAAACAGTGTCAAACAATGGTGAGTCAGTCGTCGGACTATTTCGGTGATCAGCTGCCATCTGTGGAAGATTGGCACCATAGAACAAGATCATCCTCGATTGATGGACTGGACACCGGATGGGGATAGGCCCCAGGTAATCGAGTCTGACGCAATTGGTCAGTTCCCCGATTTCCAGCGGCCACATGTTCACATGGGTCTCCCCTCAACTGGTTATATTTTGAAAAAAATCGGGAACACTGACCCGCAAATGATCACTGCTAAAGAACGGCTGCAGTCAATCCCTTTTGGGACGCGCCACGCATTCTACTTCTACGGGATGTCGTGGAGGTGGTTTGAACCTCTGGCCCTAACCTGTTATTTTGGCACTACAAATGGTCGCCTTCCTGTTTTTTTTAACCCATTGACGACCGCGCGGCAAATCGCGTGTCTGGCGCGTGGGACCGCGCGCTGGGACCGCCTTGAGGCTCGAATCTCGTGCACTCACTACTTCACGGTATTCCAAATGAAGCTCCTCTCCAATGGGTGAGCCACATATTGGGAAAGGCCGGAACAGGTTCGAAGCAAAACGTAGAAGATGTATTTGCTGCTACAAAAAGGTCAGCACAGAAAAGGACGCACGTTCGTCACGAATTGTGCAAAAAAGGTGACCACACGATGTAGCAAGTGTTTGAAATACTTTTTCTAAATTGGGTTCAAGTTTTTCGCAAGAAATTTGACTAGATGTCTTAACCATGACCATTTTTGTAAGATATACGTAGCTGCTCGTGAGTAGTATCTATTTATTTGAGGTTTGAATAGTGTGTTGTGCTGATTTTTTTATCAAAGCTTTCGTTAGAAGTAAATGATTCTCGGACCACTGTGCAGGTAGTATTGGCAGGGTCCAACTAATCTAATGAATACTAGTAAACTATGAAAAATTGAGGAAGTGCGCCGCAGTGAACATTTTTTTAACCGCGGGCTAAAATTGGGCCGCGCGGTCCCACGCGACAGAAAAACTGCGGGCCGAAATTGGGCCGCGCGGTCGTCAATGGGTTAAACAACCTTTAAAGCTTTGTTTTTCTTCCAAAATGAGAATTTTTTAAAAATTCAAACAACGGGCAGGAAAGCTACTAACTTATCAGTTGGCTATGATCTGCGTAGTAGGTCGTAAGAAAAGTTTTCCGCCACTCTGGCGTTTAGCCAAATTTTTAGAAAGACTTCTGGAACCGTCTCCCAATAACACTCCTACGACACAGAGAAAGTTCCGTAAGTTCAACAACGGAGACTTTTGCTTGGACGACCAACTACGGTCTGGAAAGTCAGTTGCAATGAATGAGGAGCACCTTCTGGAGCTGACTCAGGCGTTGCACCCGCGAACTGGTAGAGGAACTCGAGTGCAGTCACACCACCACATCTCCACACCTGCGTTGCCTTGGGAAGACATACAGATATGGTGATATGCTGTGAACCTAGCGGCCTCCAGCTACAGGTGCGGTAGAATGCGTGCATGGACTTCTCGGCTTTACGGCGGAGTTTTTCTAGCCACTGGCGACGAAAGTGGGTAGTCTACATTAACCAGATGCGAAGGCGTCAGGGTTCAGTCGCGAAGACAAGATCTCCTTCGTTCTTGACAATGCCGGAACGTCGCCCAAAAAAGGGAATGATCAGTGTCTGGTGGGTTTGCAAAGGAGCCATTAACTAGCAGCTGCTACCTGCAAACACTGCCGTCACTAGCGATGTCTATTGCAGGCTGCTGGATCGCGTTGAGGCAGCAGCTCTTCGTAGGAAACAAGACAACCTTCTCTTATTCACGACAACGCGCGCCCACACCTTGCAAAGGCGACTCAGAGAAAACTCCAGTGTTTCGGATGGCATGTTCTCGCCTTCCCACCGTATTCATCGGACATTGTTCCAACGGACTACCACCTGTTGTCTTCGTTGTCGAACCATCTGGAGGGGAAACAATTTTACCACAGGGAGCAAGTTGAAAAGTGCAACGCTGAGTTTTTTCGTCAAAAACCCATCAATTCTACAGAATCGGGATGAATGTACAAATTATTAGGGTGTCTAATTTTCTGGGCTATTTGAACCATGAGCGTCTGGCGCGTTACAATTTCTTTATACAAGATCCAAATGGGGTGTTCTCTTAGCACAACAAGGCGATTCGAATGTTTTCCAGTCGCATATCGATTAACTCTATCGGCCTACTGCCCGCATTTTGGCAATTTCTTGAAAATGAATAAGAAATCTTCGTATCGCGACTTGTTTCTTCATCACTTTCTTTCTGGCCTGTCTGCGGGCGTTGCTCACAAGGCTATCGTTGCTTTGTTAAATCCGGACGCCTGCAGTAAGTCCAAGTGTGAACCTTGGTTCAATCTTTTCCAGAAGGGAAGGTACAGCATTATGGACAAGAAGAATACTGGAAGACCTATCGGACCGAATGAACGGCAGCAGTCAGGAGGCAACCTGCCAGAAGCGTAAGGACGATATCTAAGGCTATCAATGCTCCACGTGGCACTGTTCATCGTTACCTGAAACAAAGCGGAAGAAGGGCAGTCTTGCCAGGATGGATCCCGTATGCACTGACTCCGTCTCAGAGGTGAGAGTGACTGGTCACCTGTCAGAATAATCTCAACCGCTAAAGAAGACTGCGTGGTTAAGCACGATTATGGCACGACGAGAAATGGTGCATGTACGATAACACCACACGAGTGATCCAGTGGCTTCCGAAGCAGCAAGACCAGAACGAATTCCGAAGCCGTCCCCACATGGGAAGAAGATTTTGCTTTCATATTGGTTCGTGAAACAGGCAGTCCTGCCCTACTCGCTTCTGCCGGATAGTCAGACAATTACAGCAGACTTGCTCGTTGAAGATATGGTGGAAATGAAGCGTAAGCTGCTTAAGAAGTACCTGAGATTAGGTACTATTCGTGTGTCAATGGATAATACACGACCGCATCGAGCGAAACGGACGCAGGGGACGATGAGGAAGGAGTCTCTCGAAATTGTGGCACATCCTGCCTGTTACCGCATATCATCCCTTCTGACTATGCTGCGTTCAGAAGTCTTGCTCGCCATCTGCTCGCAACATCAACAAATTCAGTGCCCAGTCGTCGAATGGATCGGTAGCAGGGCAGCTTCTTTCTGGGAGAATGCAGTCAACTGTCTGTCCAATCGTAGAAGAAAAGCTGTGGCAACAGATGGAAAATATATCGATTGGCTACCCTTTGTCATAATCCTGTTGTAATAACTTTTGATAAAAATGATATGATAGCCCAGAAAATTATGGAACACCCTAATACCTGACAAATGGAAATATTGAAAATATTTTGTAGATAATGGTGGTGCATATGTTCGTCAGTTGTTGTATGTATGGAACGAGAGAAATAAATAAATTTGAAAAAATTGCGCAGGTGGCGGGATACTTTCCCTGTTTAGAAGAGTGTCCAATTTGACGTGAAAAGCGCTCATTTTGATGTGAAAATGGATATTTTAGCAGATCTGTTGAAAAGTACGTTCTGTGGATCTACACTCTCCTACAGTGCATTGTTGCCGAGCGTTCGATGTCAGACTGCGGCGACGGACCAGGAAGTTGATCGGTCGTCGTCTCTGAACCTTCGAAACGGGAGAGATAACGTCATCGTAATCTCTGTTACGATGCCGTTCAAGTCCGAGATCAGCGCCCATTGACACAGTTCGACTATGCGAGGAATTCCTAGTGCATCCTCAGATCAACTCTTTCTCATTTTTACAGACCGCTCATTAATTTTCACTTCGTTTTATGCTCTCCGTAAAGAAATTATATTCTATTTTTATCAGGTAATTATGGTAGATACAAAATTAAGATGCTATAGTCATTGCTTACGAACTATTCAAGAACTTTTAGATCGACCAGTGTTTCGGTCATTTTACTTGGAGCCAGAAGGTTCAAAAAAACACTTTTACATAGGTCGCCCGCTTGATTTCCGTTGTTATCTAGGTACGACAAGGCCTTTCCTCGGACAGTCGAAATTTCCATCGTAGCCGATTCATTTCTTTCAGCAACATTAGAAAAGTGTAAAATCCAGTTTTCAACGCAATGCAATGTCCTCTTGCTGTCATTCACCTGTTTATCCGTCCACGTGCCAAATTAGCCCAATATGCTTTCACTGAAAAACGTCGTCGAACTTCTTCCACATTGTGCCTATTTAGAGCCCATGAAAGTCACTCGATGTTGCTTAGTGATGGACTACTGGGCGTGCAGTAGCACAGTCGGATAAGGCCCTGGCAGTAGCGTGTTCCCAATTCCATGTCCTTGGTTCGGATTTGCGTTCGCGTCAACCAAGCCTTTCGTCACTCCGAGGTCTATGAATTGGTCTTTCGTCTGAGAAACGTTAAGCACTGAACTGTTTCCTGGCTGGCCACCATAAGCCACAGGGCCAAATACGCATTCTAATTCTTTCCACGACATTCAAAATAGAAAGCAAAGAATGCGTGGCGCATCCTAAAAAGGACTTTCCTTCTCCTTTTTCCTTTATCCTTTATTGGACTACTGATTTGAAATAGAGATATTTATCAGTGGTTAGAAATCGGTGGTGCTTTTTTTGCCAAATTGGAGAAGTTGTAGGAGAAGGATTATAAATTTTTGAAGCGAAAAAACATTTTGGCTTTATGGAAACATCTCCAGTTATTTTAGGCACCTAAATTGGTTTCTGATGCAGTCTGACTTTTTTCTAAACCTTAATAAAAATCGAGGAAAGTGCTCACAGAGAAGTGAGACACTGGTGCTTGAACCGTTTTTTCTCGGACTGTTCTGTGGTTCTTATGTGTAGCTGCACCATCTGCTTTCATATGACGCAGTCCAAAGAGAAGAACAAACTCGTTTATGCGTCAGATCTTCAGTTCGATCCCTGACGGGGCTCCAAAACTGTGTAGCACTTATAAGCTGTTGAAGCCGTTGTTTCTATGGTTTGGCCAACATGAGTCAATGAGCCAACGTCACTTAAGCATCCAAATTTCCTTCATTACATTATGTACGGTAGAGAAGAATGTGTGGTGCATCTACCAAGAAGTAGATTTTCTCCTGTCATTGTTCTTTCATTTTCTTTCATTTTTTATCTGCTCTCTTTTCGACACAGCAGAACCATGGCCGATTCCCAATAAATCGTTTTCCCTCGAACTTTCGACCCTGATGCTGGAGCTATCTGTTTCTGTACCTTACTTTCGGAGTCGCATTCCTCTAGCGTCACACAGATTTAGATTACCTTCCTCTGCTTTGGGCGCATGTGGCGCAGTCGGAGGAGACGGCTGTTGCATGCATCCGATACCAGGTTCCTAGTTCAGATTTCCCGCCTAGGCCAACCAAGCGTTCCATCCGTCTGGGTCGGTGAATTGGTACAAGACTAGTTTGGAAAGGATAAAGCACTTATTTGTGCGTCGGCCGGCCACCGTAAGTCAATATATGGCCGAATACGCATGCAAATCACTTCCACGACATCCCGTAGAAGTAGAATGCGTGGCGCATCCCAAAATAGATTGAGTAGCATCGTCCTCTATCCTTTATCCTTACGCTCTATTTTATTCCAACATTAGACCCTCAGCCAGTTACATGTGGCAATCCCTTTGTGCGATCGCTAGCATGCATTTAAATTAATACTTTTCTTACGTCTTCATTCCAGAAACTAAGGGGCAACGGCTACCACCCACACGAGAGATGCAGCCATTGTTTCTTTTATACCTCCGAGCTGCATACGCGTGTGTTGCCTCTAGAGATCCTGAAGAAGGTAAGATTCAAATGCGCTATTTTGATTTTGCTCTACTACGACTTTAATTGTACCATTTCCACATCAAACTCGATACTTCACAAACCAAATTGGAAACTTTTCAAAACAAATTCTACACTTCTAATCGTAAGCAATCTCCGCCGTTCACTTGTCCAACAAGGAGAGCCTCCAAACTGGCGGTGAGCTTTCCGATGCAATTTTGATAGGATGTAGGGCCTCGTGTAGGGACTCCAAAACCATAGTTGCTTTTTTCGGAATGCTCTTCTGTGGTCGAAAAAAGCGTGTGGACGCGTTAGCGCGACGTTTATGACGCCCTGCTGCCACCCTGACGTGGTAGGTCGGCGTAGTGGTGGTGTTGAAGCTTCACAGGAGCATAGACGTGGGTTCGTCTCCCCACTGTACCGTGTTTTTGCATTTTGCGAATTATCGTCAGTGGGATCCTTTGTCCCCATTTCCAACGCATTTTTGAACAAAAACACGGCAACGAATGTCGTTTACGTTCGTCGAGCTCTTTGAAAACGGAAAGGTGGGAATTTTTCACTTCGAGGTTAAGCAAGTCAAAAATTGATGCCAGATTCGTAAATAGCACCCCAAATAACCCCCACGCACAAAGTTTGGGCGAAATGGGTGCATCCGACTTCACCACCCTCACTTACTTCGCCCTCTCTAACCTGTCATAAGAAAAAGGGAAATCCAGAAACCGATGGCAGATTCATGATCAGCACTCCAAGGAACACCCGCAACCGAAGCATGAGTAACTATTTTTTCGACCTCGCTAGTGCAGTGCATGACCCTTTTGATTTTCGCACAGTCAAGCTGTTCTAAGACGAAAAATGTTGTGGATAACAGATTCTGTTATATTCTTTACATGGGTGGAGTCAAAAACGTAGTAACCAACTGGTAAGAATAGCTAGCGATGTACCAACCTTCTCAAACAATGGTGGAGGATTGCAAAAGAAGCATGTAAGCGAAAAAACACTGCTCGCAAACTAAACATCTACGCTTCTCTCTATCACCCGTTCAAAAAGGACGTAGTAGCACCGCAATTTTACCTTCTGTGAGCCCTCCACCGCTCAACGTATTCGACTGGTTTCCAACTTGAGAGTCTTCGCACCCTAATGACCGCCGTTGTTTGACCATGAAGACCGAAGTGCAAAGCCCTCTTTAGGAACAGGCTCGAGTGAGAGTGATGAGGTCAGAAGCACCAATATCGCCAAAACTTTGTGCGTGAGGTTATTTGGGGTTCTGACCTCGAATCTGACATCAGTTTTTGACTTGCTTAACCTGGAAATCAAAAATTCCCACCTTTCCACTTTCAAAGAACTCGATGAACGTAAACGACATTTGTTGCCGCGTTTTTGTTCAAAAATGTGTTGGAAGTGGGAATAAAGGGTTCCTTTGACGATACATCGCAAAATGCAAAAACACGGTACAATGGGGAAATGAACCCACGTCCGTCGAAATGAACGTCACATCGGGCTGTGGTGGCAGCAGGGCGTCTTGAACGTCGCGCTCATGCGCCCACACGCTTTTTTCGACCACAGAAGAGCATTCCGAAAAAGCAAATATGGCTTCGGACTCCCAACACGGGGTCCTGCATCCTATAAAAATTGCATCGCAAAAGCTCACCGCCAGTTTGAAGGCTCTCCTTGTAAGAAGTCGCAGTTTTTCTTCGGTTCTTAATACAAATGCTGCTTATTTGAAACAGCAAAGTGAAGACACGTGTATTCTCCCCAATTTTTTTGTTTTACCACTAATACTGTAACTACGTAACTCTACGCAAACGAAATTTTTGCTATCAATCAAATTAGAATCACGACTAGGTAGATAAGTGCACGGTGCGGCCTCTGATATTAATACTCTAAAAACTGCTGCTCTTCTGCGCTTTGACGAAAATTTTTAAACATTATCATAAAAGGAAAAACCAAAACTTTAGAAACTTTGAAAAACTAAAAATTGAAAACGAAAACAATAAATAAATTAATAAATTAATAATAAAAATAATAAACAATATTGTCTTCTGCAGTGGTCGCTTTGCATTTCTTCGTAGCTCATGTCCGTTTTTGGGCCCGTGTAGCGCAGTCGGAGGAGGCGCCGACCGTCGCAACCGTACCCGATACCAGGTTCCTGGTTCAGATTTCCCGCCAGTCCAACCAAGCCTTCCATCCCTCCGGGGTCAATGAATTGGTACCAGCCTTGTCTGGGAAGGATAGAGCGCTGACTTGTTCATCGGTTGGCCACCGCAAGTCATTGTATGGCCAAATTCGCATTCAAACCGCCTCCACGACATCCCGTAGAAGTGGAATGCGCTGGCGCATCCCAAAAGAGATTGAATGACGCCGTCCTTTATCCTTCAACCTTTTTTATCATGTCCGTTTTTATTTTTTTAGAAGCGAGCTTATTTAGAACTCTACCTGTGAGAGTGCTAAATAAAAAACATTCAAGTATTATAAGCTAATGTAGAACTCAATATAAATCCAGCGCTGTCCAATATGACGAGCTAAGCAATGCCTTTATAAAATAAATAAAATTTTGACATTTTAAAAAATGGGAAAGAATAGAACGTCAAAGCGTTTTAATTTTTAAGAGAGGTGAATTGAAAAATTCAAAAGAAGTCCTTCTAAATGTCGCTGAACCAAAACTTATTCTATTCTTCTTGAAAAGCTTCCAATTTCATTTGGCAAACGACCATTCCGTTTTTGAAGATATATTGCACTATCGATAAAATTTGTCAATTTTTGTTGGAAAGGCGATCGTTTGAGGTAGAAGTCATATGAATATGTCAGTTGATGGATATGGTTAATAATAAGCGAGCATCATCGAACACCAGCCACTACACCACAACAGTTGATAAAATCAATAGATTTTATCGATTCTTCCGAAGTTGATGGTTGAGGTGTGAATCACGTGAGTATGGCATCGGTGCATAAGGGACCAAAATATAAGCGTAATCAGTTGGTCAACCAGGATCGATCGATTTTATTGATGCTTCGAGGTTGATCGTTCAGGTGAGAATCACATGAATTTGATTACTGCTGCATAAGATTCACAGGAAGTAGGCTGTATTGATCGGCCACAGTTTATTGATCGATTCTTTGTGGATGATCGTAGAGGTGGGGATCACGTTACTGACATCGACGCATAAGGGACTCAAAAAGTAAACATAATCCATCGGCCAACCAGTATTAATCGATTTTATCGATTCTTCGGTTCTTGATAACTGAGGGGGGGAGGGCACCAGATTGTGCTGTTCCGTGGACAAGGTTCTCGATGAGTGCAAGGAATTTGTCATCCAGCCATCATCGATCGTGTTTACCTATTTTTGAGGAAGGAATTAGAGAATACATATGCATAAGGTCCGTGGATAGGGTTAATGACAGGTGAACGGTATCGATCGCTTCTTGCCTATAGCTGTGCGAAGCCCCGGCAAGTTGTCAGATGCCTCATAGGCCCTGTCTTGTTGTTGATCGGCCAACCTGCTCCAATCGATTTTATCGCTCCTTCAGGACTTCATCGCATCCCACGACGTCTTCTAACTCTATCGACTTTAAGTGGTAACAGCAACAACAACAACCCTAAAACCAACAACCACAACGATGATCATGACAACTACGACAACGACTACGACGACGACTACGACACCAGTGCCACCTCCACCGCCTTGTGTACGATGTCCTCGGCCATTGTACCGGAATATGTGCAACGGAGTGGCTCGGTCGCCGTGTCCGACGGCTGCACAGGCTGGTGTCACCACGACAAACGGTGCCACTATCTGCAGGTGCGTTCTGTCCTCTGCTTCATGTATTCCCATTATAGAGAAATCCAGTGGACCCAGGGATATAGTGTCCTTACCGGACCTAGCACAATGAATTTGTCAGTTTAAATTGAAATTTTTCAGGTAAAAATGAACAGTTTTTAAGACAAATTTGCCGTTTTCAAATCATAGACAATTTCTTTTCCAAACAACTTGGGCAATTTTCGATACTTGTCGCAAAGACGCACCTTCAGGGGATGCGGGAATGCACAGTCGCTCCTACCGTAATCGCGGCAGCCATGTCCCCAATTTTCATGTCACGTTTAAGGCACTCTTTTTTTTTCAAATTAAATAGCAAATTTTTGAAAAAAATGAGCTGCTTCCAAATTAAACCTAGCTTGCACTTTTTTATCTGAACAATCCCTTCTAAAACTGAACTAGGCTTCTTTTGGATCAAACTCGACAGTTGCGGAAAACTGGACATTTTCGCTCCAAATCAGCCTGGACACTTTTCAGTACAAACATAGATTTTTATGGAAACAAAACAGCCGCATTTCAAACCAAACGTGCTGTTGAAAACAAACTGAACTACGATGTTTTGTTGCGATCAAAACTTATAGCGCCAGGCGGGACTCGAACCCGTACCTCCCTCTGACCGGGCGGGAATGCTCTACGCCATTACACCACCTGCGCCGTTTGATCGAACGCAACATCCACACCTCGTGGGACCGATCAGCACCCACCCGTATCCGGGATGAGCTGGCCGCTGATATCAGCATGGGACCAGTTAAGCTGATGGTCTTGATAGAAACAATTCGTTGTGACAGCTTACGACCTCGATACCAGCCAATTGAGGCTTAAAGAAACTGATTTAAACTGAACTACCTTTTTCAAGAAACAGACAAGAAACCAACGTGGCAATAACCGAACTGGACATTTTTGAAACTGAAGTCAAACCAAACTGGGAGCTTCAAAATGGAAGACTTTTAAAACAAAAATGGAGAATTATTAAACCTAATCGTGAATGTGTGCAGCACTGGGGGTGAGAGCGCAGCAGCCAATCAGTTCACATCTAATGGCCATGCTATTCAGGGACAGCGTGCACGCCCTCGCAGTGTGCCCTAAATGGCAAGCGCGTATTCGGTCGGAGCTCTGATTGGCTATGATTAACTGGCACGCTTCATCCTCCTAATGCTGTCCACAATCGCGACATGTCCCCTTTTACTTTACTTGCCCAGCTGGTCAGATACACGTTTCAGAATGAGCTTCACGTGTCCAGCTGGAACGCAGGCCTTCGTCTGGACTCCAACTAGTGCGACCCCGCTGCCGTACTCGGGATCGGATCTGACCTGTGACAAAACTCGCCAATGGCGCACAACGATGGGCCTGTTAGTGAGCGACGTGTCGTGCATGGGACCGCCGATTCCTTGCACTTTCTGTCCGTCGCAGATGGCCATGTACAAGGACTGCACACCGTACGGTCGAATCCAGTGTCTGACACTTCCGATGATATCGGCCGGCATTCAGCAGACAGCCACGCAATGCGAGTGAGTGCGACTTTCGCCTGTTTAGTGCAGTCTTGCCTTAAGAAAACAACAACTTTCAACTGAAACCTGACACTTTTCAATCCAGACTGGACGCCTTTCAAATCAGACTGGGCATTTCGGACCTCGAAAGCATTTTTGACCTTGAATATTTACACCATTTTCACTTTAAACAAGATACCTTATTTTGAAACCGGCCATGTTTGAAGCAAAAATAAACATAAAACTAAAGCCAAGATGTACACATTATAACAAAGCAAAATAATCCGTAGATGGACGAACATTTGCGAAAGAAACTCGTATACAGGTTCTTAAGAGGAAATGCTCAAACTTTTTGAATGAATATAGATTTCCTATTCATTTGGCCAGAGCAATGTCTTAGACGCATTCTGAAGTGCTCCGACTCAAATAATTGTTTGTGTGGAGGGATTGTACTGTGTATTCGCCCAGAACATTGAAATATTCATTTGAATGACTATGCAAATGCGGTTTTTATACGTACCTAAATAGCCATTACACTATAATTCCAATAGCCAATGGCGCTGTCTTTCCATATACCGCATTTGCAAATTCATTGACGGTCACGTCAGAATAAGCTTAAAAATGTTGCTTGAGGTCAAATGAAAAGAATTTTGCCCTTATTCAAAGGGGTTTCTTATTTTTCTTGAGACTCTATGGAGAAGTGAATTTTTAATTTAAATAATCTTCTTTAAAAATGTAACTTGAACACTGATAGGCCATGTTTATCTATCTTTAGATACATCTGACTTGGTTTGCAAAATGCCTATTATATCTTTGTGTGTTAGATTTCAATTTTAAAAAAATGTCCAGTGAAATGAAACTGAAGACAGAAATAAGCCATACAAAGTAGTGAGCTTACTGATCGCATGTTGCAGATTCAATATCATCTGTGCTCCTGGAACGCTGTTGTATCTCTTCAACACCCCCCTCGCCACACCTGTGAGTACTGGCGGACCAACCCTGACGCTGACGTGTCCACTACCGCCAGGTGCTCCTATGTGGAACTCCATAACGGGTGGTGTAGCTGGTGTCACCTGTATGAGTAACCCTTAGCGAACGCTGCAGATCTCTATTACGCCAGTTGTTTACTTTGTGTCGTTGCGAAGGCTATTCCGTGTAAATAAATAAATCTGTCCTCAGCTTGGAGAATCATCACTATCAACAGATTTTCAAAAGGCAAACTTAAAAAGAAGAACGAGATTTGGATGCGCTTTAGTTACTCCTAGCTCTGTAACCAGCACTAAGCTCGACTCCTCACTCTAACTTCAGGTCACCTGCAGCACTGAGCTTTAGGCGACTTTTATACTACCTCCGCCAAGCGGTGCGGAGTGTTGGCTGATCTATACTATGTTCTATATTCCCTAAGTGCTTTACAGACCACTAGACACTACATACTACTCTCTATATATCTATATCTGGATTATTCATGGATTGATATTCATGATTAAGTCTTTTTGCTTTCCGATTTTTACTTACCTCTAAATTAGAGTATATTGCAGAACTTAAATTGTCTATTGTGTCCATTACATGCTGGCTGTGTTATATACTGAGTGCTAACGTCTATATTCTCCTTGTGAACTACTACACTCTACGAACTACTACATGTTCACTACATATATCTCTATATATATCTATATATATACATATTTATATATTCTACCATCTATCTATATATATATATATATATATATATATATATCGATGGCTAACACCGTATCCGACGACATTATCGACGTTGCAGAACTGCATCCGTTCATACGGATAAATAAATAAATAAATAAATATAGCTATCAATTTCTCGCGCTGCTCAGCGGCGCCGCATCAAAACGCCACATTTGACGGAATTTTGGGTTACGGTATTCGGCGAATCACACCGCCAAAGCGGAGAGCGCGGCGCAACGCGATCAGCCGCGGCTGGCTCAACAGAACATCTGAACGGAAGGAATGAATTCCAAAAAGGCCTGATAATGGGAAATTCTCTGCTTCCTCTCCCTTTCGACGTTACATTCCACACTTTTCCAACCTTTTACTCGCTCAATAACTCAAGGAGCGGTCGTTTTAAAATCGAAAATTAGAGTAAACGAAACAAGGCATCAGGGGCAATCGTTGGAGTTATTCAATTCCTTCGTGGCGTGCGACATGCGGCTTTATTCTACACGACAGAGCTCTGGTACCAAATCATCGGCTTTTTGGGGATGGAAATCTTGGTTGACCTAGACGGGATCATAATCTTGAACCAGCCGGAAGTGCAAGAACCGACGCCTCCTCCGACTGCTAAGGCTCGTGTTTCTTCTGCAGAGTATGGGTAGTCAGTGGTATAGCTATTTGCCTCCCTTAGTAGTTATCCTGATTCAGCCTTACCTATGTAAATGTATCACATTCGAAACTGCCCACAATTCAGTCAATCTGAAGAAAAACAGACCTATTTTATCTCATGTGAAAGTTCAGCCCATAAACGTTTCGTCAAGCTTCGCTCCCTAGGTGTGTCATTATGAGCAGGGTACGTCCATGATCCTCAACCTGTGGAACCATGGTTATTTTATTTAAATGCTCTGTGTGAACCACCGCCTCCTTCGCGCGAGGTTCCGCTTTTCGCGTCAAGGAGAGAAGACCGCGAAGTTCAAGAAGAGGAGGCCCAGAAGACCATCAACTGGGACCTCTACACCTCTTTTGCCGGCCTTTGGGAAGATGCCGTCATGGACAACGGTGATGAGGAATACAACCACTTCATGCAACATCTCCACGATAGTGCTAAGGGAGCCGAGAGTTTGAAGACCACCAAGAGGCGCCTGTCTCCGGAAACTCTCCAGCTGATACGTCAGCGTAGAGCAGCACGAGCGTCAGGCAACTACCAGCTGATATCCGAGCTTGTGAAGCTATGCAGAGGGGCGATAAAGGAAGATCTCAAGGAAAGAAGAGCGCAATTGTTGGCTAAAGTTGCAGAGGCAGGGTTGAGCATCCGCAATGCCCGCCGGAACTTCGCCAACTTCAATACCAAGGTGACCGCTCTCCGACGTCCTGGCGGAACTGTCACCTCTTCCAGAAGGACCATGGAGAAGGTCATTCACGACTTCTACTCCGATCTCTTCGATAGCCACGCCCACCTGCCCTCACGCCATCTTCCGCAGGATGGATACGTCGTCCCCACTGTTCTCCCTTCCGAGATCCGACACGCCATCTCGTCGGTGAATAAACGTACACCACCCGGTCCTATCAGGATCAGAGCTGAACACCTGAAGAACCTCCCGCCAGCGCTCATCAACACCTTGGCGCGGTTCTTCACGCGCTACCTGTCGGAGTGCAAGGTTCCATCTCAGTGGAAGACCAGCAGGACCGTATTGCTGTACAAAAAGGGAGACGTGCACAACATTGGCAACTATCGCCCGATCTCCTTGCTGTCCGTAGTCTACAAGTTGTTCACTCGAGTCATCCTGAATAGGATCAGCAGAATTCTGGACGAAGGACAGCCATGCGAACAAGCAGGATTTCGGAGAGGATTCAGCACGATCGACCACACACCATTACGAAGCTCATCGAAGTGTCGCGAGAGTACAGGCTGCCGCTGTGTCTTACGTTCATCGACCTGAGGAATGCATTCGACTCCGTCGAGACTGAAGCGGTCATCGACGCCCTGCTTACTCAGGGTGGTGTTTGATGGTGTTCCTACTCAGTACATCAGAGTCCTTCGAGCGCTGTACAGTGGATTCACGACCATATCTCACCATTCTACAACGACATCCTCATCGACGTAAAGAGAGGGTTCGGCAGGGGGATACCATATCCCCGAAGCTTTTCAGCGACGCTCTCGAAAACGTTATGCGCGAATTAGAATGGGAAGATATGGGAGTGAAGGTTGACGGCCGGCAGCTACACCATCTGCGCTTCGCTGACGACATCGTGCTCATAACACCGACCATCAGTCAGGCGGAGCGAATGCTGACCGACTTCGTGTATGTGGGAATGTTGGACTGCAGCTGAATCTTACGAAGACGATGTTCATGAGGAACGGACAAGTTTCTAATGCCCCATACTCGCTCAACGGAACGAACATCTCCGAATGCTCCAGCTACGTCTATCTGGGTCGCGAAGTCAATATGGCCAACGACCTAGCGCCAGAGCTGAGCAGGAGGAAACGAGCGGCTTTGGGAGCTTTCAAGAGCGTCGAAGAAGTCGCGAAGAAGACGAAGAACGTCCGACTCCGTGCCCACCTATTCGACTCCACTGTTTTTTCTGTCCCAACATACGCCTCAGAGACCTGGGCTATACGAAAGCAGGATGAACACGCGATCAGCGTCGCGCAGCGTGGAATCGAGAGGACGATGCTCGGAGTGACACGATTCAGGCAAGTGAGGGAAGGCCTCCGGAGTTCCCAGCTCCGCCGACGTTCGAAAATCAGAGACGCTGTCGTATGGGCCAAGTCGTAAAAAATTAGGTGGGCCGGCCACGTAATGCGATTGGCAGACACCCGCTGGACGAGAGCCATTACCAACTGGATTCAGCGGGATGTCAATAGAATACCAAGACGCCCACCAACGCGTCGGTCGGACTTCTTCGTGAAAGCCCTGAACGACCGCTATGACGCTCTTCGTGTCCCTCGAGCAAGGAGGATCCATTGGACCACTCTGGCACTCGACAGGGACGAATGAAGACGCTGCCGGCGCCCGCTCGGGCAAGTCGATGATCAACGGGACGACAGGTGATGCAGGTGATACAGGCTCTGTGTGAAACTACAGCTCATCGTTTCGTGCTAAGGAGCGTGTTCAAGTTCAAGTTTTTTGTTTGTTTTTGCAGTTCTTCGTCGTCGGACCGTGTCCGCCGTCATTCGGCGCAGAGTCTGTAGAACGCAGGAGCTCGTGGCCGCGCGTTGCTAAGGCCTATGTTATACTTCGGTTCGGCCATGCGTCGCCGACGTCGCCGACGTCGCCGAGGCTGTGTTGAGGGGGCACAACACAGCGTCTCCGGCGGCGTCGCCAAGAGTTCAGCAGGGGTGTTATACATCCGTTGCCGATGTCGGCGACGCCGACGTCACCACAGACACGAGGTGGCTGCGTACGTCAAGGTGATCCCATCTCTGCCAACCTTTTCTCAGCGTGTTTGGAATCAACCATCCGTCGCTGTAATTGGAGCGGCTATGGCATCGAAGTCGATGGTAGGCAGCTGAACCACCTGAGATTTGCCGACGATATTGTCCTCATCACAAAGTCCACGCAGCAGGCGTCAAGAATGTCGCACGAGCTTTACAAGGACCTGAGGCTGGACTAACGATCAACATGTCGAAGACGAAATTTATGAGGAACGAGTGACGGTGACCCAGTACTGTTTGAAGAAGCTCCTTTACAGGAAGTCGAAGATTACGTCTACGACCTAAAACCGGAAATATCACGAAGGAAAAGAGCGACATGGGCGGCGTACAATTCTGTGAGAGGCGTGGTCGAGAGCTGCAATAACTGTGAACTGGGAGCTAATATCTTCAACTCCACAGTTCTTCCTGCGCAATGTTACGCTTGCGAAACATGGGCCATAACAAAAGCAGGCAGCAGAAGATCAATTACGAAGAGTGCAAACGGCACTGGAAAGGAAGATGGTCGGCATCTCTCTACACCAGCAGCGACTCTCCGGATTGCACAATGAACAGATCCGAGTAATGTCCAGAGTCCGGGACGTTATTCTTCATATCGATGAAGCGAAACATCATTTCGCTGAGCATATGATGAAACGAAAGGACGGACGTTGGAGTACCGCCACTGTGCATTGGGTACCACTCAGCAAGAAACGACCACTCGGTCTTCCTCCTCTACGATGACAAGATTCGCTCGCTCATCGGAACAACAACCGCACGTCTAACATCAACTCGATTAAGGTGCTCGTCCATTGGTCAACTTTGGCTCAAGATCAAACAAGGTGGCCAACAAGTTGGGACCCGCGCAAGACAAATCGTTGCTGAGGAACGGGTCGCAAGTATCGCAAGTATCACAATTATTATATATTTATGTTTTTTATGTTTGTTTTTTGATTTCAGGAGCATTTATTTCACAAAAGATGTCTCGCAAAAAGCAAATATTGGTATTAGTCGTTAATGTGCCCTACATGGCGAAGGGAGAGACACCAGACCTGTCTGGTGATGTCAGATTGGGGTGCCAATCGCGAAGTGTACAGCCGGTGGCCTATTTAGACTGGTGCGTCTCCGGTCGGGGCTCTGATTGGCTCACGATTTCCGCCTATCCATGTGGGCAAAATAGTATTGTAAATATTGAAGCACTGAATGCTCCTGAAATCGCTATGGGTTTACACCGATTTTTAGAGACCTTCTGTATACTACAGAGAAAAAATCAAGTGGTATATGGATAGGCTGCGCCGTGCACTGGTCCACTACGTCTCTAATTATCTTTATCTGTTTGATAGCATATTAACGTCGTTTACTTGGAGCTAAAGCTCATGATAGCGTTGACGAGGAAAATGTCAGCGTCGTGTTCACCCGAATAAAGTTTCTGAAGACCACCCAGGTCAGACAAGCCTTCCTTCTCTTGGGGGTTGGGTGGATTCCTACGCTCTCGTCTTCTCTTTTCTTATTCATCCTTTACATGGAGCTGCGCGTTAGAAAAGGACGCGTTTCGAGAACTTCTTCAGCACTATGTAAATAGCACCTCTACTACTAGCTATGCAAAAATAGCGACGAATTAGGAGGACACCGTGTAATCCCTGTTTTGACCTAGCGAAAAATTTTCTGTTTTTTTTTACATTTTAGAATATACTTCGAAAAATTTTACAGCAAGAATTTATTCCGAATTTTTTTTCAAACATAATCGCCTTCAACCAGAAGTCGTCTGCTTTGATTTGAATGTGCCCAGCTTGACTTAAGGTGATGTTAATAATTTAATAAAGATTCTGCATTGGCGTGAGATGTCCGTCGGGGAAAATGGGCCAACTTTCTTAAGCCGTGGCAGGCAAATCTAGAGCAGCGCACATGTAAGTCCTCGACTCCGTTTGTGCCTCAACACATGGCCTCGGAAGGGCGCACACATATTCCACCGGTGCAGCGGACTCCTCAGAGGCCACGTGGCCTGACAGGCCGGCTCATTCTGGGGTTGGACACTTCCAAGTGTTGCATTAATGTTGTCTTCTGTAGTACTGGACGTCTCACAAAGCGTTCTTTTTCTGCAGAAACATTGCTCTCTGTAAACCTTCGTGGTAGAAGGTTATATTTTTCAAATTGTCGAAGATAGTTGGTTTCGCCCCAAACTACACGCGCATACGCAAAAACAAAACAAAAAATTCATATTCTGGCCGTAGAGACAGAAATTTCGGCACGCAAAGCGTTGGAGGCGTTCTGGATCTTCGCAAGGAATCCTAGTATAAACGACCGCCATGAACGTCCGTCAATCACACATGACTTTCTGCCGTTTGTGCCTAGATGTGAGCTGTAGAATAGAGGACGACGTGCAGGGTCGTTATTATTTCATAGTGGTATACGATCGCTGCAGTAAGTCTCATTCGTCCTCGCTAACCTTACTAACGCAGAGTGGCATCGGCACTCTTGGTGGATCGAATTGTGAGTGCATCATTCTCTTCGATGTACTTTGGTGGGGCCCTCTTTGATTTCGGAAATGCTGGAGGGCTACGGGGCAGAGTGCAACTTCAATCTTGCACTACGTTCAGGCCTCTGAAGACGATGATCTCGTCGAACCGTTGGGCCACGCATAAATAAAGAAGATTCACCATATTAACCTCGTTTTGGCACAATACTAACACTTGAAGAACTTGAAATGCCGAGGTTTTACGAAGGGAGAAGCTTTGATTTAAAACAAAAAATGTTGTTACAGGATGTTTTGTTGCGATCAAAACTCTTGTGTCAGGCGGGACTCGAACCCGCATCTTCTGCTTTCCGGGCAGCGATGTTCGCCTTACACCACCGGCGCTGTTTGGCCGCACGTAACATCAGCGATATAGTAAGGTCTTCAGCTTAACCGGTTCCATGCTGATATCAGCGGCCGGCCCAACCCCGTATCGTATCACGGGTGGGTTCTGACAGACCTGGAAGATATCGCGGATGTTGTGCGGTCCAACAGCGCCGGTGGTGTAAGGCGAACATCGCTGCCCGGAAAGCAGAAGATGCGGGTTCGAGTCCCGCCCGGCGCAAGAGTTTTGATCGCAACAAAACATCCTGTAACAGCATGTAGCCTCTCTACCTGCCGCTCCAGGCTCAAGCAAATGTGTTAAAACAAAAAATATAATAAACTTCTTGCCAATCTGTTCCTTGAGGCAGTTCTTCTTGCCGTGGAAGGACGTACGATGGTGGAATCAGTCGCTTCCTCAAAACTGGTGAGGAGTCACCAGAGCGAATGTCAGGCAGTGTCGCCTAGAGTTCATGTTTCCCCATTTTGACCGATGCCGACTAATGAACAAGACGAATCGCGCGGCGCAGCGGCAGCTCCGCTAATTCGTGCAAATGAAGAGAATCCCTTATCTCTGCACCTGCACGCATGGCCTAAGTCAAAGGTCAGCGCACTCCACATTGACACAGTTTGACTATGCGCGGAACTCCTTGTCAACTGCATGCTCTCCTGATGTTTCCACTCCTCTCCGCATTACACACTCGCGATCTGCGCGCTGCCTAATATGCTATGCCGCTTGAGCACCTTTAGTGCATTGTAAGCCTTACGGTTAGTTCAAGGCAAGTTTTTACCGCAATTGGAAGCATTTACAAACTACCACTGCAAAGTGAAGAAAGCCTATATTTACTGGGTTGTTCGGAAAGTTTTCAGCGTTTTGACTACTTCACTTTGAACTACCATAGCTTTCTCATCGGATTATCTTTCTTCTCATCACCATCGGATTTAGGCGAAATAAGCACCGCTCGAATCAACACGCCTTTGCCAAGGGGCCACCTGTCGAAAAAACTTAGGTGGTCTAGATTCGACAAAATCCACGAAAGCTGTTTTGGCTTGGTCCTGATTGGTGAAGGTTTTACCAGCGGGAAGTTCTGAGAGTGTTTGAAAAGGTGGTAGTCGGTCGGTGAGAGGTCTGGAGAATATGGCGGATGAGGCGGAACTTCAACCCATAATTCGTTTCATTTTCGAATTTTTTGTGAAACGTGTGGGCGGGCGTTATCGTGCAAAAAATCGGGCCTCTTCCGTTGACCAATGCTCG
Organism: Heligmosomoides polygyrus polygyrus; assembly: GCA_947396885.1. Classification (NCBI taxonomy): domain Eukaryota; kingdom Metazoa; phylum Nematoda; class Chromadorea; order Rhabditida; family Heligmosomidae; genus Heligmosomoides; species Heligmosomoides polygyrus. The sequence continues at coordinate 87,814,874 of OX377202.1, forward strand.
CTGAAGTCGACGCCATTTTCGGTACATTTTGTCGATTTCCTTACAGAAGGAATCCGCTGTGATCGTTTGGCCTGGTGCCAACAAGTTGTAATGGATCACACGAGCCGCCGAACACCACCCAGTTACCATTACCTTTTTTGGTGGAGGTTCGCCTTTGGAAAATGCCTAGGGGTCCGTCGGTGTCCAGCCATTGTCCAGAAGTTTACCTGTTATCACACAGAATCCGCTTTTCATCACAAGTGACGACTCGATCCAAAAAGGAGTCAGTTTTGTTGTGTAAAAGTTGAGAAGAACAAATCTCGAAGCGTGACAATCTCTGCCGCTCACTCAACTCGGATGGGAGGAGAGCACCCACTTTTCGAGCTTTTTCACCTTCCCAAGTTTGGGATGATTCGGCTTCCACCAATTCCTCCAAGTCGTCGTCCAGGATCGCTCTAGTTCGACTGCTACGGGGCTCACCTTTGAGGCTGAAATCTCTGGTCCGAAATCTACCGAGCCACTGGGGCACAGTGCTTTCTCCAACACTATTAGGCCCCACACTTGACTGATTTGTCGAGCTGTCTCGGCTGCGGACCGCCCCAATTTGATGTTAAAATAAAATATCGTTTGGAATTGCTCCTTCGACATACTTAAACAATATTTTCAAGGACAAAAATATAAAACAACGTTGAAACAAATTATTTATTCAGATAGAGCGAAAAATTCTGTACAGAAAGTAGCACTACTGCGCAATGCAAGTTGAATTTTTACCTAATAATAGACGACTGACAAAACGTAACACAAAACGCTGAGAACTTTCCGGACAACTGAGGGCAACCTCCAATTTTTTGAAGGAGTCTAACATTAAGATTGGTAGTGGTGGTGGTTCGAGTTCCGCCTAGCGCTAGAGCTTCGATCGCAACAACACATCCTTATGGAAGCACGCTGCGATGCTTCCTCACCTCACAGTGTCTCAGCGTCCGAAAACATGCTGTGAAGTTCTGTATCGGAGCATAGTGTTCAATCTGTTCTATTTCTTCGACTAGATTAAGGCTATATGCTTCATGAGCTTTAAACCTACCTGTGAAACAGCTGTAATAAATTCCAGGATAGCGCTGAATACGATCAACACTTGGACTGATGCTACCGCTGCTCATTCTATATCTGCGAGCAGCTTACGCTTGTGTCGCCTCGAAAGATCCTGAAGAACGTGAGGCTTAGGCATACAAGAGTACGTACAAAAGACCCAACGCACAGTTTCCGCGCTCCGTAGATAATCGGTATAGCCATTCGGAGGTGTGTTTGTCGGAATCGCATTACACACTGTTAATGCTTTGATTGCATTCGTTGGCGACCTCCCAATGCTGCCCACATTTGCAACATAGACCGTTTCATCTCATTTCTTTACGTGATAGATAGCAGCGAGCAACTCATAGAAAAGTTCCTTAGAAACTTGCCTTTTGCAGATTTTTTGCCCAATGTTTGTAATCCAGAAGTTTTCAATATCGAAGTGGTTTCGACTGCCCAGAATTTCAAAATATTTGAATTCGAGTTGCAGTTGCAGTCCATAGAGAAGTGATAGGGCAACTAACACCGCGATCTGCTAGACGGGATTTATACTACAGTAATCGAGTGACGTGACACAATGAGAGCCACCAACATTAATTACCTGCGCTTGGTAATCGACATTTTGCTAGCTTTCGTGATAAAATGTCACCCAATAATTGAAGAATGAACCCTGTTCTAAACTTGACGGTACTTACTATTGAAGGGTTTCGACCTCCCATGACCTGCCGAAGTTAGGTGCCCTGACCATAGGTTGGCCGTGCGAAAGAGCAGGCGCAAGAGCGATGAGTCGTAGAGGCTTCATAAGAATGGGGCCCCTCTGCGTCTGTGGCGCAGAGGCCGTGCTTTGGTCGTCGCTTTTGACGTCGTTGGTTCGGTCCTCACTGATACTTCTTCTTTTGTACATCATGATTTGTCTTCGAAATGACCTTTTATTCTGAATTGTGACACGTGTTTGATTAAATAGCCGGGAAAACCATCATACGCGTTTGTGAAAATGCAAGAAGGCAAAAAACTGCTATGGTAACCTTTTTATTTTGCACAAATCGAGTCTAAATATTGTGTTGAACAACTGTTAGCGGTTTTCCGCCAAATCTGCATTAGCCAGTGGTTGAATCGAGGAACCTCCTTAGCAGTTGTCTCTGAGTCCTGATCGATAAAACCAATCAATATTAACCGTCGCGTTGGCACTGTTTACTTGCTGTGAAGCCTGACCAACGGTCTTCATATTCACATCAACCGGTGTCAGTAGGTCGGCTGGTTCAGGCTACGAACCCACTGTGAAGCTATTTATTGTCCACTGTTATGGCGCGGACACACAGACGGGTACATAGACGGATTGGCTGTTTTATATAGAAGGGCTTACTTGTTTCGACTCTTGTTCAGCGGGAATCGTATCGATATCAGTTGATTGGTTGTTTCTGACTTCGTGCTGTGAAGCTGCTCATTCAGTGTCAATTCATTTTGCGCATACGCACGTATGCACACGCGGACGGATTTACTTTTACGCATAGTCTGACGTCTGCTAAAATGTCCAAGTCATAATAAGACTTGAATTTTTGTGCAAAATTGCGTTGCAAAGCTAAATCTTCTTCTTCAGCGTTTGTCCCGCATCGTAGCAGAGTCCGCTATTCTGGTGTTATGACGCCACCTTTCCCGATCCAGCGTTAGCCCAGGGTAAACACCAGTAATCTTCAAGTCCGCATGTAACGTATCTAACCAGCGCTGCTTCGGGCGCCCTCTAGGCCGCTTTCCTATTACCTCGAAGTTAAGGCCTATCTTGCGGACGCTCTATTCCTTTCCACGCAGAACGTGACCGTACCATCGCAAGCGAGCTTCGCGCATCTTGTCCGCTATCGGAGCGACACCGAACTTCTGCCGAATGGCATCGTTTCGAATGCGGTCCATGCGCGTAACTCCAGCCGTCCAGCGCAGCATCTTCGTCTCCATGACGCTGAGGCGCGTTTCAGCTTCCTTGGTCGCAGGCCAACACTCACCGCCGCTACTGGCTGGACGCCTGCTCTGTAGATCTTCGACTTCAAGCGCTCCGGTATCTTCCTATTGCAGAGCACCCCAGTCAACGAGCGCCGCTTGGACCAAGCTGCACTCACGCGTGAATCCACTTCAATCATCAGTTTGCCGTCAGACGTGACTGCTGATCCCAGGTACTTAGAAACCGAAGTGCGTGGGAGCTCGATGCCGTTAACCTTGATGGAGCTGGACTCAGTAACGTCCGTCGTTAGATATTCGGTTTTCTTCACGTTCAGTTTGAGTCCAAACCGCTCCAAGCGATCACACCAAGCTTGCACCTCTCCCTCGAGTTCTCCTTTATCTTCGCTAGCGAGCATCACGTCATCGGCATAAAGCATCCAAGGGACGGGGTTCTGAAGATCTCGTGTGATGGCATCCATGACGACAACAAAGAGGAGTGGGGAAAGCGCATACCCCTGGTGTAACCCGACAGAGATGGGAAACTCCATCGAGGTTCCAGCTGCAGCTTGAACTCGACTCTTTGGACAAGAGTAGAGAATTCGCACCCACTCTACGAGCTCTTCAGGAACTCCATGATGTCGCAAGGCGTACCATATCACTTCACGCGGTACGCGGTCAAAGCTCTTCTCCAAGACGATTAAGGCGATATGCCCCGGCTTCTGTTTCTCGCGATGCTTCTCTATCAGGAGGCGGGCGTCGTTATGGCATCAATGGTGCCACAGCCAGCCACGAAGCCGCACTGATTGCTGGAAAGCTGGACGATGTCCCGAATTCCTACGTCAACATTTCGCTCAAAGATCTTCATGCTGTGCGAAAGCAAGCGAATCGGACGGTAATTGGAGCAGTCTGCAGGACTGTCCTTTCTTCTTCTTCCAAATGGGAATCGTTGTACTTTGGCGCCAACACTCAGGCACTTTTTTCTCCGCCACAACCTGAAGAACTTCGCCAACCACTCAGCAGGGTACCAAAACTTCGACTTCCACAGTTCTGCTGCCACGTCGTCTGGCCCACTCGCTTTGCCTGGCCTCATCTTCTTCACAGCCGCTTCAGTCTCTTCCGGACGGGGCCGTGGGTTGGAGTCGTTGAGGGGATGGCTGGATGAGGAAACTCAACCGTAGAGATTTCCTCAAAGTAATCGCGCCATCTCTTCAATGCCTTCTTGCGGCCCATTAGAAAATGGCCGTTCTCATCAGATGCCGAAGAACTTCTCGATGTCCTCGGTCTGGCGATGGCGATTCTTTGCGAGTCGGTACAGATACCGCTCACCATCGCGCGACTCGAGCGTATCGTTGACATCTCCATAATGAGTGGCTTTTGCAACAGCCACGGCCTTCTTTGTTGCAAAGCTAAATAATCCTACATATTGAACAACTGAATGTGTTTCTAACAATCTCGGCATTCACTTAACAAAGTAAAAAAGTGTGTGAAGCAGACATGTTGTTCACACACTACACTTCTCATACATGCAAACTCTCTAAAACCAGCAACAAAACAGTCAATTGTTGCAAGTCAAACAAGTATTCACCAGGAGTGGCAAACACACCTGGCTGATCATCGTCATAGCCTGCCCCATGCCATGCTTATTTCAAAAAGTTCGAAAACCTAGGGTACAAAGTAGCCCACGAAATAGCCCCTCTGAAAAGAAGGTTTGGTGCTTCAAAGTGACCACGCTGCGGAAATCCTCCGTGCTTTTCACCTACAGTTGTTCAATACAAGATTTGGACTCTATTTGTGCAAAATAGTAAATAAAAATATCACCACATCACTTTCTTGCCTTCAAGAATTTTTTCAAATGTGTATGCTAGTTTTCCTGGCTATTTAATCAAACACGTGTCATGATTTAGACTAAAAGGTCATTTCGAAGATAAATCATGATGCGCAAAAAAGGCGACAACAATGAGGATCGAACCAACTACGTCACACATGACGATCGGCAGCGCTACCCCTTCTCCACCGCCACAGCTGGGCCCCTTCTTACGGAGCCCCTATGAGACATCGTTCTCGCGTCAGCTCTTTTGCAAGGCCAGCCTATGGTCAGGGCTTCGGCAGGTCATAACCCGCTGAGGAGTTTCATTCTGCAATTTTAACACCCATACTCGCAATCAGCATTCCGAGCTCTTTCCAGTGATCCGGTCTCAACTTAACAACTTAAAGTTCCATATGAGGTCGAAACCTTTTCCTAGTTAGCAAGTTTCTGCCCAACCTGCTTTAGCCTGCTCTGTAGTTGAATCGAGGAACCAAAGCGAAAACGGATGCTTGTGTTATAAAGAATCAACAGTGCGCGAAGTGAATAGTAGGCAATTGGTGCAGTCGGTGCTCTGATTGGCTAGCGCATCTCCTGCCCCGCCTCTTGCACTCGGTTGATCATAATACCACTATGTACCCTCAGATGGCTTATGGTGAAAACTTCTTTAACCGAATTTAAGTGGTGCCGGTCACAACCGCGATGATGACAACGACGACGACGACGGCAACGGCGACGACGACAACGACGACCACAACACCGGTGCCGCCTCCTCCGCCTTGCGTGTTATGTACGCGACCGCTGTACCGGAACAACTGCAACGGCGAGACGAACCGAACACCATGTCCAACGGCTGCAGCAGCACGAGTCATCACCACCAGCGGATCGACTAGCTGCACGTATACTTTTCTCACTTTTCTCTCAATTTATGTGTAGTACACTGTAAAGGAGCGCGTGTAGCGCAGTCGAAGGAGGTGCCGACTGTCTTAAAATTTGTTTAAGCAAGCAAAAACAACTTATAGCGCATTTAAAACACAGATGGCGCCATGCAGTCAACACTTTCACCGAAAGCTTTTCCTTGGATGAAAAAATATTCCACCTTTTTTGGATAGTCTTTAGTTTAATGTACGTAGATTGTACTCGTTTTATTTTGGAAGAATTAGCTTTGGAAAAAGCTTTGGAAAGTTTTAGACTAGTCTAGAAGAGTGTCCAATTTGATTTGAAAATTGTGCTCTACTTGATTTGAAATATCTCACGTTCGACGTGAAAATGGTATATGTATTAGGTTGTTCGAATCGTGTTTCAACACTAACGCAACAAGTAGCGCAGCTGAAACAATCGTCTCAAAATTAAATTAATTAATTAATTAAAATCTCAACATATAATCCCTTCTGAAATCTAAGATTTCGCCGGAATTCCGGAGGCTGTGAAGAATTTAAGCAAACTAAGACACGATCCCCATCTCCAGCTGACAGCGGTCACCAAACGTTTTATTTCGGAGTAGCTGCTTCGGTGTTGTACCGAGGAAGGGTAGACATCACCAGCCTAGTTCTCGATTTTCTTGCGACTCACTTTCGCGATGTGGTGGTAGACATGCTCCCGTTCTGGGCGTTTTTGGCACATTACATGGGTCAGGGTTTTGAAGTTGTGTAGCGCGGACTGACGTTGTTACTGTGATCTCATCATCAGCAATTTCCCAGTGAAACATCCCTTCTGGGTCACATCAGCAGCACAGAAGAACCTTCTTTTCGTTAGGTCCAGCTTTTGGCTGCCTTGGTGCCGGCGGTCAGGTGGAACCCATAAGATTCGCCGCTGTTTCACGAGCCGTTGAATTGGGCTTGGCTTTGAAGGCTTAGAGCAGGCTGTTTTCTTCCACAGCAGAGCAGCGCCGCAAGCGACGTAGACCTTCGAAAGAGATATCTGATCTATCCTAGTCTGGGGGCACAGAATTAAAAATTATGCAACAAATTGACCTGACACTCACAGAGCGGATTGAAGAGAATAGAATAGGGCCTAAACTGATTAATTTCACGAACGAAAAGAAAAAATAACAAACATGCGCGTCCTCTCTATGAGGAATCCGGGTTATCACATGTCAGGCGGCGGTCAGATGTGTTTGAATGCGCTTTGACCGCCGAGATGTCCTTAGAACCGCGGCTATTTGTCTATTTTTCGCTTGTTTGTTCGTTTCGCATTTGTTCTTTAGGTTCTATTCTGTTCTCTTCAAGCTGCTCTGTGAACATCAAGTTTGTTACATAATTTTTAACTCTGTGGTCCCGCGGACAAGGAGAGGTTTGAGAAATCTCCGAATTCAAGGCGTCCATTCAGGGTGAATCGGTTTTACTGGCCAACTGACTTATGTGAATCTGTCTCTTTGCGTATTCAACTGGCTCCGAAGTCGAGGAGAAGTCGAAATATCATCCGGACCTGTTGAACAAAGATCCACCTGAAAACCTCGTGTGACACAAAATAATTTGGTTAACAGCAACTTTCCATGCCGAGGTTTGAGAAGGAGAGAAGCTGAAGACTACTGGAACTCTTTCAGAATGCGATTCACCTGTCCAGCTGGCACACAGGCCTACGTCTGGACACCGGGGCGAGTGAATCCGCTTGCGTTCGGCGGTTCGACTCTGACCTGTGGCAACGGCCATAAATGGCGAACTGACATGGGTCTCCTAGTGAGCGACGTGTCATGCATGGGACCAGCAGTGCCAGCAGGTTCATTCCTTTCCCAAACTTCTTGCATCGAACATCTATATCTTGCTTAAGGCTGCGCCTTCTGTCCAACGGCAGCGCAAATGTATCAGGACTGCACCCCGTACGGTCGAACTCTATGCTCAACACTACCACAGATCTCTGCCGACATTCAAAGAACGGCATCAAATTGCCAGTGAGATATCTCAGCACTTACCACTTCTTGTTCAACTTCTGCACAGAAATTTTACCGCTTTTGTGTCAGTAAGTTGCTTACTAGCAGCGAGCGATTTCTGTCTAACAGAAAAGAGCCAGCAATCCCCTTAATTGTTTATCCACTTATTAGGTTGTCCAGAAAGTTCTCAGCGTTTTGAGTGCTTCACTTTGAACTACCATAACTTTCTCAAATCTTATCGGATTTAGTCAAAGTAAGCCAATATTCGAATCAGCACAATTTTGCCAACGGATGACCTGTTGACTTATTTCATAAGCGAAAAAATTGGTGGTTGAGATTCGACAAAATTCACGACAGCTGTTTTGGACCTGATTTGTCAAGGTTTACCAGCGAGAAAGTTCTGAAAGTGTTTGAAAAGATGGTAGTCGCTTGGTGAGGGGCATGGGGAATATGGCGGGTGAGGCAGAACATCAACCCTTAATTCGTTTAATTTTCGAATAGTGATTTGTGAAACATGTGGGCGAGCGTTATCGTGCCTCTTCTGTTGACCAATGCTGGCTGAAGTCTACGCCATTTTCGGTGCACTTCGTCGATTTCCTTTGCAGAATGCTGAGATCGCTTGGACTGGTGCCAAAAAGTTGTAATGGATCACACCAGCCGCCGACCACCACACAGTGACCACTACCTTCATCTGGTGGAAGTTCGCTTTTGGAAAATGTCTAGGAGGTTCGTCGGCGTCCAACCACTGTCGAAACGTTTCCTGTTATCATACACAATCCACTTTTGATCACAAGCGACGATTCGATCCGAAACGGGTCAGTTTTGTTACTACTTACTTACGTCTAGCTCTTTCACGATCCCGCGAACTGCTTGGTATGGCTCAGCTTTCACGAACTCCTTCAACTCGTCGTCCAGGATTCCTCTAGGTCGACTGCTACGGGGGTCATCTTCGAGGCTGAAATCTGAAATCCGTTCTGAAATTCACTGAACCACTGGCGCACAGTGCTTTCTCCAACACTACTAGGTCCCCACACTTTAATGACTTGTCGGTCTGTCTCGGACGCGGATCGTCCCAATTTGAAGTCAGAATAAATGTCGTTCGGAATTGCTCTTTCGACATACTTCGATAATCCCTTCAAGAACAGAAATAGAAAACAACGTTGAAACATAAATTATTTAGTCAGACAGAGCGAAAAATTCTGTACAGAAAGTAGCGTTAATGCGCAATGCAGGTTGAAATTTTAGTTAATAACAGACGCATGAAAAATAGTAACACAAAACGCGTAGAGCTTTTCGGATAACGGATACTTGTTTTGAACTAATTGTTTATTTATTTATAACTGTTCATGTTCACTTTATGCTATTATTTACACCTCTTTGTACCCTATTTTTGATTTGCTGAATTCACTATTACTATGCTCAAGGATACAAGAACCTTCTGCCCGGGATGAGCTACGCAACATACCTTTGCGGTATACTGTGGCCACCTGAACAGATTTGACCTTTACACCTAACGACTTACACTTAACGATTTAACGACTTGTGGTGGCCAGCTAATGCACATGGCATTATTTCTTTCTTCTCAGACGGACACGTGGCGTCTATTTCTTTTTTGCGGATGCTTGTTTTTCCGCTATAATTATTTTTTAATCCAAAATTTATTTTCCTTATCTATCTATCCAAACTTATTTTTGTTGCCTATTTATTTACCTACTTTTGTCACTTATTTATTTGCAACCCTTCTTTTTATTTTGCATACTTAAATAAATAATATATCGTTATCTATTTTATAACCTACCTGTACATTTACTTAATTCTGACCGCTTACTCATATAACTATACATCTATTTATTTGTTCATATATTTTTTATTTTGTTCATTCAATTTTTATTTATCAATTTATGTGCCTATCTAGTTATTTATTTATTGGTTCATTTTTATTTCTTGTTTGCCATTGCTTACATTTATTATGTTTGTTTATTTGTTTATTTTACTTATGTTTATTAAATTTTACTCTTTTCTTTATCAACTAATAATTTATTGCAGTCATTTGGGTTGTTTATTTGATGTTTATTTGTAGCTATCGGCTCACCCTTTTGAATATTTATTTATCCACCAATCTGTTTATTTATCCACTTACTCATTATTTATTTCCTTATCTAATTAGTTTCCTTTATTACTTTCTTCTAATTATTTTTTATCCCATTATTTATTTTCATACACTTAGCTATTTATTAATTTATTTATTTATTGCCCGTTTATTTATTTACTTTTGGTTGCTTATTTATTCAAAACTAATATTTTAATTTTAGTTTTTTAATAAATAATATTTTTTGAATATTTTATAATCTGGCTGCGTATTTCATTATTTTTGACCGGATGTTCATTTAATTATACATTCATCTATTCGTTCATTTATCTGTATAGTCGTTTTTTCGAATTTTCGAGAATTGAAAAAACTGGAATTTTTTATTTATCAATTTTTTTGCTTATCTAATCACTTGTTTATCCGTTTATTTGTTGTTGCTTGTCGTTGTCTTAATTTATTTAAATTTGTACATATCTCGGCACCGTGCGGATTGAAGGCCGCCCTCATTGGGCCTCCGCCTTCAAATCCAGGTCGTTGGTTCAGATTTCCCGCCCAGTCCAACAAGCTTTCCATCCCTCCGCGGTTCGTGAATTCGACGAGACTTGTCTGGGAAGGGCCAAACACTGACTTGTTCATCGGCTGGTCACCGCAAGTCATTGTGTAGGCCAAGTACGCATTCAACATCGCCTCCACGGTACCCCGTAGCAGTAGGACGCGTAGCGCATCCTGCAAGGTGGTTGACCAACCCCGACCTTTATCCTTTATTTATTAATCTATTTTATAATCAACCTGCTTATTTATTCTGTTGTCGCAAAATTATTCTCCGTTTCGAGGTATGTGTAAATAAATAAGTTTTTTGCCCCAAATCATTCCGTCGTAGGGAAAACCACGCATACCGCAGGTTTTTTCCTGCTCTTTAGTAAAACATATGTGGATATCGCTCTAATTTTTCTGGCTGACCTTTTCCATGGCTCCGTAAAATCATGGACCAACGCGACTGTCGACTCATCATGCTTTACGAATTTATGATAAATAGGGACATTCTGCAGCAGAGGCATCCCGTAACCTTAGCAGCGCTTTTGGGATGGACTGCGAAGGAACGGTACGAGGCTTTGCTTCGAAAAATTCGCTTCTGGCGATTTCGATCTCGACGAAAATCGGGTCGCGTGCACAGATCGCCGCTTGACGATGAAGTTTTGAGGAGAGCCGCCGAAGCGAATTCGGAGACGAGTACACGTGCATTAGCAGAGGACCTTGGCGTACCTTATAGTATGGTAGCAAAACATTTGGTGAGAATCGGCAAGGTGGAGATGTTGTCGAAGAGGGTGCTTCATGAGCTGACCGATGAGCAGCGTCGCGCACATTTCGACACTTGTTCTAACTTGTTCGCTCTAAAAATGAGTCTTTTGTAAGCTTTATTACAACCGTAGATAAAAAATGGGTTCTTTCTGATAACAAGAAGCGGGGATTTGCTGATTTTTTAAGGATGCTTCTCCAACATCCCTTCCCAAACTCGACCTTCACCCTAAAAAGTTTTACTTGCTTTTTGACGATGTTTTAAAGGTGTAATCCATTACAGCTTTTTGCAGCCATGCCAGGTAGTCGCAGCAGTATTACTGCTGTGATTTAGACCAAATGAAGTTGCCAAAATTGTGGCTGGCAGTGGTGAATATTGAAGGACCGCTCATGTTGCAGGACAATGCAAGGCCACATATGTAGCTCCAAATCACTCGACGGAAACTGATCCGTTTAGGTGTCGAAGTTCTCCCTCGCTCCTCATATTTTCCCGACCTCTCCCCCAATGACTATCACTTTTCCGAGCCCTTGATTCTCTTTTGCACCAGAAACAATTCACTAATTAGGCCGATGTAGAATGTGCCCTCCTTGATTTCGTTAATTCCTGTGATCTCAGTTTGTACTGTAAAGAATAAGATTCATTACCTGTTTGCTGTAGAAATGTATAGACTCTGGTAGTTTTTACCATGATTAACAGAGTTGTGTTTTAGATGAGTTATAGCAGTTTGAAGTAAGCGGTTCGTTTCGGCTATTAATTTCGGGACGGCCTAGTGTTTATTTCTTTTCATTTCCGTTTGTTCGATTGACTTTTTATTTATTTGTTTGTCCAATCGTTTGGTCATTGTCTTTTGTCTATTGATTCATTCGTTTATTTTGTCGATTTGGCCTTATTTTTTGTCTTTATTCAGTCGCTTGTCGATATATTTGCTTTACTATTATAATTATTTATTTAAGCGCTTGCTTCCTATTTAAATGTTTTTATTTATCTATTTATTTATTCTAAAACTTAAAGCAGCTCATTTCAGATTCACCATAATCTGTGCTCCTGGCGAGACCATGAACATCTTCACCAATCCAACGGCGCCACCCGATGACACGTCAACATCATTCCAGCAATTGACCTGTCCTCTGCCACCTGGTGCACCACAGTGGTCGTCACCAACAGGACCTGCAGTAGGATTCACCTGTATGAGTATGTACTAGCCGCCTCGACTCATAACTAGAGAAATTTCCAGCACTTCTAGAACATGTGCTCATTCCCGTGCATTTTAACTGTAATATTTGCAAAGTTATTACTTTTGGTATCCCATTATAAAATTAAATAATTAAGACAGTTGTTAAAGCAGTATAGGGTTATCAAATCCGTTTCGGAGGAGTTGAGAGGATTCGGTCGTCCCGTAGTTGGTCAGCTTACATAGGTTTACGTAGGAAGCGCCACGCGCCAGCGCCAAGCTGTGCGCCTCCTACGAAATAATTCGGATGCTAGGTAGTTTAACTCACCTCACAGGTAGAGAAGCGCCCAATCTCTTTCGGAACTTCTTGAGAATGTGCGCGAATTCCGATGAAATTTCGTCCCACGCCTTCTATAAAGCTGTTTTCGGCGAATTCCATGAACTGTGTCTGAAAAAGCAGGAATTCTGCTCCAAGACTGACCAGATGGCGAAATCCATAGGGTTGAGATCAGGCGGGTTTGAAGGTCAAACATCCTTCGTCCATAAATCCGGAAGATTGGTCCCATACCATTCCAGAGTATTCTTGCACCGAGAGTTGGCGCCCAATCTTGCTGGAAGGTCCAGTCGATGTGTTTAGCATTTTTTGTGGCCAAGGTATCACTGTGTTCTCCAGTATTTGCCTTCAGTAGATTTCGGCATTGATCTTAACTTCTCTTTGAATAAAAACAAGCTTGGTCTTGCCATGTGCGATATTCCGGCCCACACCATCAAGGACTGTGGGAAATGAACTCTTTCGACGTTTACGGCTACTGAAGGCCCATTTGGCAGCAGTTTCCGCTGATTCTGCGCATATGGAATGGTTTGACAGCGAATATCTTTCCGCCTATGAAGATAATCCGGTCGAGCTTTCACAGCGAGTAAGAGCCTTCATCTTATTCATTTCTCCAATCTTGAGACCTTCATTTCCTCAGTGAGGTGCTGTTCTTTAGCGAATTTGCAGGGATACAATCCCAGATCAGTCGCTGCGTAGTTGAACGACTTACGCTGTGCTCCTTAGCTAGTTTCCTGATGCTTCTTGCAGAATTTCGGCGATGTTTGTCTTTGACGGCCTTTCGCAGGGCAGCAGTCTTTGCACTTCGTCGTGGCTTCCTCTCGGACGACTTTCGATCACTCCAGTCTCTTCGAAACGTTTGATGACGCGGTGCACTTGCATTCGATGCAGTTTGAGCATCTTTGAAGTCGTGGAAACGGACGGCCCGCGTTTTAACATAGCGACTACTGCTGAACGATCCTCAAGCGAAACCATGTCTGCCTAGAAATAGAGAATAAGTCTGACCACAGGTGGACTAAAAGATTCGGAGAAAACAAATAACACCACACCAAAGCACAAAACAGCGAGAATTTTCCGAAAATTGACCTTCTGTAGCCCGTAACACTTCATGTGGACCACCTTGTATTTAGTTCATGTAGTAAGCACACTTCCAACAATAATGCACCAACGATACGACTCAAGTGCGAGCCCTGCCTGGTTGCTTACGGGGTTCCACAATAAAATTTAGTAGAGAAGGTATGAGGATGGCCTCCGGTTCTAAAGTTCCCAACTTACACTACGAAAGTTTTCTGATAATGAAATAACTGCACTCATCTTATTCTCCATCAATGAAAGTTTGGTCAACAATTTATTCGCCTTAGTATTATAACTTATTGTTAGTTAGAACCAGAACTAGCGCGAGATCAATCACTTCGAAAAGACGGCAATCTTTACAACATTATAAATACGTATATACAAGTGTTAAACTGACAAGACTTAAGAAACTGAGCAACAGGAACCATGTTCGACTGACTAGCAACCTATGAAACACAAGCTATTCTTTCTTAGCGTGATTTGGATCCGCCAGATGACTAGGTGGTTCTGTGTCCTCTCCGGCATCGTCGTACTCCTCTTCATCTTCGTCGTCCGGATAGAACTCCTCTCTTTCGACACTGAAGTCTGCTGAGCAGACACTGAAACGAAGAGGTGATTAACCAACTGGAATGCGGTAGCGGAAACTTATACAGAATTGAGGAGCAGACTGATAACCTCGTCAGTCACAGCATACTGACAACCTACTAATTGTTCTTAGTGTTTCACAATTTTATTTTTGTTATTTGCGCATTGCAAAATCCTGTGACACTCACATGTCAAGTTCAATGATCTCCTGAGTACTTCATACCGACTGTATTATTTCCACTAATTGTCCTTAGCTCCGCCCAAGAATTTCATTAAAAATCAAGTCCACTTATCACCAGCAAGAACTAAAGGCCCCCGCAGACTTTTGCGGCGTCGCCGCTGCCCTATGGTTAAGCATAGGACAGCGCGCCGCCGAGCGGCGCCGCAGAAGTCTGTGGCGGCCTTAAGGCTTGCGCGGGCTGCTACGCTGTGCTTGGCAGCCCACGCAACACAGCGTCGCCGAAGTATAACATAGGCCTTAGTGTATGCGCGACTCGATGCGTGTGTAGTCGCCTAATTGATCGAGCGACGCGATCGATCAGTTAACATAGGCCTTAGTGTATGCGCGACTCGATGCGTGTGTAGTCGCCTAATTGATCGAGCGACGCGATTGATCAGTTCGGCCACTACACATGGCATCGTGTCGCGCGTCATGCGCACACTAAACGGCCCCTGATGCGTTCCATCACGTCGCGCTGTTTCGAACGACAATGAACACTGAACGGTCAGCGATTCAACTGCGTACATGCACACATGTAATTGTGCAGATTTCCGTGTCCTCCTGGGCTTTCTCAGTTTTCATCAGCACTTTTGTCCTTTGTCGTTGTGGTTTTCTGTGTCCATTGCTGACGTCCTCTGGTTTCTTTTCGATATGTTCTTGACATTTCTTGTTCAAGTCGCCAGTGCCCTGATTCAAAAGAGGCGAACTGAAGGTGAGTGCCATCAGTGTTAGTATTAAATAGCGCATCTGTTATTATTAAACAGCTTCATTTTTATTTACTTTCTCGTTGATGGGTTTCCTAGTTTTGCTCCCAGTATTGAGTACAACGAGAAAGTGGAAATAAACACCAGTTGACTTTAAAAATGCAGGCGACACCCATCTCAAGCCGGCTCACCTCTTTCCAAGCCTTTCCAAACCGTTCACAAACGACCTATACAGGACAAAAATGGTCAATAGGGCCTTGTGCATACTTGCGTCGCCGCGTTCCATCGCGGCGATGAGTTTTGCAGAGCGACGCGAAAGGATTTGAACTTGTCCGTGCTCGTCGCATCGCTCATCGCTCTGCAAGGGTGCGCGACAGCAATCCGTCCTGGACCAACGCTAAACATCGCGCGCGGCGCGAAAAAGTATGCCATGCCCGCGATGGGCGCGGGAAGCCATCGCGCATGCCGACGGGGGTCGCGGCGAAGTTTTCTTTGACTATTCCACCGTGTGCGGCGGAATGGCCATGAACAGAGCGCCGCGATCGCATCGCGGCGATGGAAGTATGCCCCCGGCCTAAGCCCTAGTTTATACTTGCGCCACCACTATCGCCATAGATATCGATTTTTCGCGCTGCCCGATCAACATATACCCCGTCCGGTGCCGCGCCGCGCAGTGACGCAAGTTTAAACTAGGGCAAACGCAACAACAAAGAAGAGGATGTCAGCAATGAACATAAAAAAATCAGAGCGAGAATGTAAAAATAAGTGTTTGTCCACTCTGCCAGGGACAGCTGGAGCAGCAATAACCCCATACTCCACGATCAATAGAATCGCGCCGATTTCGAGAGCAAAGAGATGCATCGCTGAGCGGCGCAAATGGTCGCGGGTTCACGCGATCCATTCTGGCCTGCTGGCGCAGACGCTAGGCAACGCGATTAATAAATTTGGCCTCAATACGTGGCCATCGCGTCGCTAGGCGTCGAAGTATCAACGCGAACTACAACATTCCCTGGCGGTGCGGCACGCGAAAGACGGCGGTACAACTGTTCCCGAGAAATACTGTTGCAGTGGGAATGGTGTCCCGTATGGAGAACCTCGATGTCGGACTTCGTGGGATTATGACATAGGCCCAACTCAAATAGCCAATACAAATTTTGCCTAACAACCTCGCAAAACGTAGCCTCTGTAAATGTGCTGCAAGCAATTCAGTGCTTTGAAGCAACTAAATCGTCCAACATATCTAGAATTTTAGCGTAATCCGAACGGGGGATTACCTATAACAAATAATACTCAGGAACGCTATTGGCATTCCAAATAGGACCGACGACAAGAGCGGTTGCGTGGCGAACATTTGCGTGACGTTCGAGTACACTTCGTAGAAAATTCTTCGTATACGAACCGGCAGCGAGCGACCTGAAACGGAACGGTATTAGAATAATCGACAGCTGAGATCCTGAGTAATCCCACCTCCATGAGAAGATGCCGTTCCTTTCTCTATGCCATCAGCTAGATTATTGAGCCACGACACAATCGACTTCCTTGTCACTTTCTCGGGCTCATCGTCATTGAGATAGTATTCATAAGTGGAATAATTTAGCACCAGCATGCCTAAACGAAGTCTCTTTAGAAACTGTCGGCTAACAAACCCTGAAAGGGGGACGAAATTTCACTGACTTGGAGGCTCCATGTTGCCCATTACGATACTAGTGGCCACATCGGGACCATCCATCCACGCGAACTGAAACCTCGACCACAAGTACTCGGACTCGCGCAGGTCCTCAGCAGCACCTCGGGCCTGTAATAGAGCTCTTTTGTCTAATCTCACAAGAAATCGATCTCAGACCCACCTTTTCGCAGAAAATCCCGACAGGTGACGACATATTAAACCGCTCCAGCTAAAACAAGGAGATTATTCACGATGTTTAGCTTTGAATAAGGGCTAATATATCAAGTCACACCTCCGTACAAATCACAAGGACCGTTAGCTTTCCGGAGCTAGCAATGTCGGCAAGATTTGAGCCGGATGCGCGGGGCATTACCGGCCACCTCTCCGCCATAATCCATTTCCGCAACCCTTCTGAAAGTTGTAGAGTAAGCTAGCATATTTGGTAGAACACAAAAGTGGAGCTCTATTGTTTCAGTACAAATACTTGGAACGTTTTAAATACATAAGTGGCCACCCGATCCAGCACCATTGAAACGATCCATATCGATTCGTCAGCGGTCCTCGTGTTCTTGCGGCTACATAAGCATGAACCTATCGCATATGGGCACTAACCAATGGCTCCATGGTAGGGGAAGAAGGAATCGTCCTTGAATACTGCCACTCGTGCTCCAGATTCGCTGAGCGTCACAGGAACAGCGGAGGAGCTAGTGGAGAAGAATCGAGTCTGAAACCGAACACTGTAATTAATAAAGTAGAAAACGTAGAAATTAGCTCAGGTTTGAATCTGTCGAAGTCTAGAAGGTCTATTTCAAAGTTTTGTTGGCCATTACTCTTCAAAACAAAATAAATAGAAATGAATGAATAAAATTGCCAGAAACTGTTATGTTAGGTAGCAGGTATTCTTTTGGTTAGATAGCGCTGAATCATGCAGTGTTATGCTAGAAATTCAAGGAGGGCAGTCACTCGCCGTGACTTCGAGAATGATAGAGCCGCTGTTCTATTAGGGTGTTGAGAAAAAAATCTGCAAAAATACGGCAATTTTTTTCAAAATACCACAATTTTTTATCAACACTTTATTAATCAACCAAGTAATTTCCATCAACATCGACTACTCTTCGCAAACGTTCGACAAGACTTCGAATTCCTCTGACGTAGAACCTCACGATCTTCATAACGCTCCCCTTCTAGATGTTGCTGAAGTGATCGGAACAGGTGGTAGTCACTTGGATCCAGGTCTGTATGGTGGATGCGGCAGAACTTCTCATTTCGTTCCAGAATTCATTGAGAAGTCGTCTTCGCGATGTGTGGGCGCGTGTTATCGTGCAGCAAGCGAACTTTGTCGATCCTGGGCTGTTGCTTGCGTATCTTGTCCGCCAGTCTCTGCAGATGGGTAGCGTAGACCTCGGCAGTGACAGTCGTGCTGTCAGGCAGCAGCTTGAAATGGCAGATCCCATAAACTCCCCATCAGATGCTCAGCATGACTTTCCTCGCATGAATTTCACCTTTTACGAAAGATTTCGGCACTTCATCGTTGGCACCACACACGGTTATTAGCGTGGTTGACGTAGAGGACCCATTTTTCGTCTCCTGTGACGATGGTGTCCAGGCAGTTGAAGGTGCGATTTCGGGAAAGCAACTGAGAGTATATGTCCAGACGTCTTCGCCTGTCGTCGTCGGTCAGTTCGTGTGGGAGCCACTGACCGAGTTTTTCAACCATTCCAAGAGATCGCAGCCCATTGTCCACGGTGGATCGGGAACAGCCAAGAGCAGCAGCAGAACGCACACGTTCATATGGATGCTGCTCCGCCAGTTTGCTCAGTTCATCCAAAGATATCATTGTTGGTCGACCAGAGCGAGGCTCATCTTCGAGACTCCTCTTCCGGCATCTGAAGCGTTCGAACCAGCTATACATAGACCGTGCAGAAGGAGCTTCAGAGCCGAATACATGACACAAGTTTCGATAGGCCTCTGCAGCGGATTGCCGAAAATCGTAAAGGAGTACGTGTGCAATATGGGTAGAGTTCGGCCATCGTACAGTGAAATAGGCAAGGAAGACGGAGCTGGATATGTTATGCAGATAAAGCAGGATAGCAGGATGTCTTTATATAGCACTTATGTTGAAGTCTCCAGAACATTCCAGAAAAAAATCTGGAACATTGCGAAGTTTTCTCCAGATACTTTCTGGACACCCTAATAGTTACCGTGTCGGCTAACGAACTATGGAAACTTGAACCATGTCGTGTCTCAGTCACTAAGCTGGTTAGTAAGCGTCCACGAAACCGTTTGGAACCGAGCACCAAAAGCGGCCACGCCCACCCCCCCCCCCCCCCCCCGCGCAATACAACACGCGCTCTGCAGGAAGCCTGACCACGTTTCGTGCTCGGTTTGTTTCGTACAAGTTGCTTATCAGCCAGCTTAGTGTCTGAGACACGACAAGGTTCAAACCGAGCATCCTTTATCCCTTTCACGCTCGGTCACTAACCGAATTTTGTCTGAGAAATCAGTTGCCACTTGGTTTCAGATAGAAATCCCGAAAGACCGGGAACTGGTGGACCCGACAAGGCATTCTCACCAGTCTGAGCAGATCGGGAAACGACATGCGCTAATGAATACGACGGTAAAGATGGCGTATGGGGATCCAGTACCACTGCCTCATGCCATTCTCCTGAACCTCTGTCATCATGAAATTCACTAGACAAAAGGCAGGCAACATTGGCAGCTACCTTCGTACGGGACCGACTATGGTATCAGAGGTTTCCATTCAATCTTTTTATCTGTGGATACTATTGTTGTTAAGCGCGAAAATTGCTAATATATTACGAATAATCGGCGAGAAAGTGAGTCATGAGGAAATTATATTGCAATAACGGATTCATATCAGTCCAAGATGAAAGCGATTCTAAAGTCTGTGTATGGAACCCACTAACTAATACAACAACGCAACGTCGGTCCCGTGTTCAATGCCGCCTCATGATGTCTCGGAGCGATTTCTTTTACTTTTATAGCCATCGAAAATTTGAACGCTAACCCGATTCCTTCGAGAATTCGGAAACAACGAAACATAGTCTCCTACTACGTGGAAGATAATAACGTTTGAATAAAGTTATTTTCCGCTGTAAATGCGAATGGTTCATACAGATCCCTCGTCATGAAACTAGCGGCCGCCAAACGTCTGGTTGGGGGCTTCGCCTCCAAACCCCGAGAACACAACAACCCCAATCTTTCTCCGTTCTCCTCTAGACCTTCTTACTTTTATTAAAAACCGTTTTTACTATATAGATTAGTGCAGCGAGATATGATAGAGTAGAATCTTCACTGCCCCTATGTAGCCCATCCACCTCTATCGCATGTACGCGATTTATTCTCCGAATACCCGTTCTCTACGTGGCGAGAAACAGATCGTAAGAGTCCCAATCCGAAGTGCTTAATCTGCTGAAACATAATTAAAATTAATCGGTATTGGTCACATTTACGGTCCGACGGCAATAATACTCCTCCGAATCCCATATTCACTCTCTCTACCTCTTCTACTATCCCCTCCCCGCTAACGCCACACGTGCTACGACTTCTGCGACCCGCCTTTAGAAACCCGACGCCCACTGGATGATCTTTCTCTTCTTCAGCTTAGCGTTTGTCCAGCTTCATGGCGGGTCCGACGTACATTGGATGATACTGAGGGAAAGTACTGGTTCCCCTTATCCCCCTTCCTCTAGCGGCCCTCATTTGCTGTACCCCTCTTCACTGGTCCCCTCCTGATCCCTCTTACTCGGGATCCTTACGCTAGTTGGACGTCTTCTGAATTCCTACGCTCCGCAGTCAGTCCCCGTTCATACCGTGACCTGTTGCCTGATGAATGTACCGTAAAGTTGGACGACCTGCTGCTGAGGATATAGTTCGCCAGCAACCGCCAATGGTTAGGCTCAAAGAAAGCCCGGCTGGCATACGCCGCACCGTCGTAGGCATCTCTTGGCTCCAGTCCCCCCCCCCCCCCGTGACGGTCACGTGACATTGGCCGATTTTATATAGTAGGATATCCCCTCAATCTGTAATTCTACTAGAGGAGAGATGAACACGCATAGCGGCGCCTTATGTTAACGTTTTTAATTCGAATGCTCGTCTCGGCAAGAAGGTTAAGATTTGCGATCTCTAGTTTATACTTGCGCCGCCACGCGGCATCACGATCGCCATAGATATCGGTTTTCCGCGCCGCCCGGTCGATACCTATCCCGACCGTTGTGCCGCGCCGCGCAGCGGCGTACGTGTAAACTAGGGCTTAGACGGACATGCAACTTCCACCGTCAGTTTTGACAAATTAGAAGTAGTGAGCCTCAACTTTTAATGAGTTTTGGAAACATTTCTCACGAATGCCTAGTTTGAAATGATAGCGACAGCTTCCTTCAGAAATTAACACAAACGGTATTCGGCCTAAAGCTTTATGAAATGTTTAACATGAAGTCATGAGTCGTGTTGCTTTTACACGCAATAAATACGGAATGTGAATGTAATGAATTTCATAAAAACGTTGTGTTTACACCACAATAAAGAAAAATGACAATTAATACATACGAAGAAAAAACGAAAAAAAAAACTAACACAGAAGAAGGAAAACTCAAAGAAAACCCACCTTTGAGAAGAGTGAGTCGGCAATGGCTTCAAACTCCGTGTGCATATCGTCTTTCTCGTCTCCAATGATAACAAACGCCGGATCATTTCGTGAATCTCTTCTGATCTGAAACTCCCTCCAGTGGTTTGTGTGTGATTGGTTTAAGTCACGTTATTTTGGTTAAAATGGAGTAAATAAATGAATCGCCAACGTAACAGCTATTCCTCAGAATAGAAAGGATGCCCATATCGGCGCGGTCGCCATAGAGCTGTGACTCCCAATATCGTTATCACAACAAAGTAATGAAAATTTAGAGCAAAACATGGCTGATAAGGGTTTATGGAACTATGAGCGGATCAGCAAACAAAGAAAGATCTAAGTTGTGATGTTCTGCCTTGTTCCAATTTCAATGCTCTTTGCTATG
The DNA here is from genome assembly GCA_947396885.1 of Heligmosomoides polygyrus polygyrus. Classification (NCBI taxonomy): domain Eukaryota; kingdom Metazoa; phylum Nematoda; class Chromadorea; order Rhabditida; family Heligmosomidae; genus Heligmosomoides; species Heligmosomoides polygyrus. The sequence continues at coordinate 87,836,687 of OX377202.1, forward strand.
GAGAGGATGGGGCGCTCAAGGTAAATTCCGCACCAGAATGACATAGATCATCTATTGGTTAGGATGGCGGTGAATTCTACAGTAATTACTCCCCTAGGATTACTGTGCAACAGCGTGCTTCTTCTGCACAACCACGGCAATTCTAAAGAACTACTAGCAAGGCCAAGATAAACTCCTCATCGACCCTTATCTTAATCTACAGACTGGTCTGGTTTAGCAACATATAAAAGCACGTCCAATAACGAGCTAACCACCTTGAAAAAAATCCTAGAAAAGAAACCTACGTCATTGATCCTGGCAGCGTTGACTTTCTCCACGATGGGTGCTGCGCTTTTGACGATGAAGTTGAACAACGCCTCCTTCGTTCTCTCACCGTTGTACTCTATTCTGCGACCTTGGCGGAAGCTGAAGAACGATGGGCCAGTAGAAGATCGGATCCCTGTATTCCACTATAGAAAAGTAAGCGCAACTCACAACAGTATGGTGGGATATCCGGAGATGGAGAGTTTGTTGCAGGCGCCGGTGAACCGAGTGCAGTCCATCTTCGCCACTCTCACCGGCAGATTCTTGTCGCTGACGGCGTGGCCCAGATGCTCCCATATGGGCAGCAGTCGCTTGCAGTGAGCACACCATGGCGCGTAGAACTGGAAAACGGCTTTGATGGTCTATGGTACTAGTCAAGGAGTGGTAAAATATAACTGTAGGTTAAAGGGTAAAACTTGGCGTTCGTCAAACCCTCTGCGGGATGCGCCACGAAGTCAACCTCAACATGGTGTCTAGGAGGCAATTTGGATGTGTGTTCGGCATACATAGCAGCCTTCAGAGACCAGACGATGCAGCAGTCAGTACTTTATCCTTCCCAGCCAAATCTGGTCCCCAATCACCGACCCCAAAGGAATAAATGGTCTGTTTGGCCTGGGCAGGAGAAAAACCAAGGCAGCCGGGTTTTTGTCCTGCCTAGGCTATCCAACACGACTTTAACATGCAAACGTTGTTGGTGTAATAAAATACAAGACAATTCTGATAAGTGATGCGATATGAAGACGTCAGAAGTCGGCCAAACTATCCCGATTCTTTCGCATAAACAGTTGCGAAAATAATGACCGAATATTCAGTTTTTGGTTTTTCACTAACCAGGAGAGGGCCTCAGGTGTATGTCTCAACGGCGTAAATAAATACTACAGCCGACCACGTAATCACGCACCCAGTCTGATTAAGGGATCATAGAAACAGAAAGGATCCATCAGAAGCTTTCAAGATCATTAGGGGCTCTTAGAACAAACAAGGAGAGCCTCCAAACTGGCAATAAGCTTTTGCTATGCAATTTTTACAGGATGTAGGGTCCCGTGTGGGAAATCCAAAACGATAATTAGTTTTTTTTTTCAGATTGCTCTTATGTGGTCGAAAAAAGGTGAAGACGTGAGCGCGAAGTTCATCATGCTTTGCATTCCCCATCGGATAGCAAATTCTATTATATTCTTTACAAGGATGGAATCAAAAACGTATTAATCAATTGGTAGAAATAGCTAATGATGTACCAATGCAGGCGACAGGCCCTTGTGACAGGCCGGCCTACGAAGACCCATGTCACATCACATGGTGTATGATAGCTCAAGTGTTTCGAGATAGTGCTACGGCGTCCGCGGGAGCCGACGCGCACTCGCAGAGCCCGGCGAGTGTGAGAAGTATGCGAGGGTCCCTGATGCGAGGACGGCATCGGGGGGCAACTGAGCTAGTCCGAAAGTCCCGTAACGTAAGCAGGACCCGCGTGGCAACGCTGAATGTGGGTACGTTGACGGGCCGCTCGTGCGAGTTGGTTGAAGCACTGGAGCGTAGAAGAGTTGATTTCTGTGCGGTGCAGGAGACGAGGTGGTCCTGCCGCAAGTCAAGGGACATAGGACGTGGCTTCAAGGCCGTTCTATGTGGAAGTCCCAGGACCACCAGTGGTGTCGGAATAATCGTCTCCGAACGATTTCGTGACTCGATTGTAAGCGTCGAGCGCTTTGACGATCGATTGATGAAGATCGTTGTCGCCGCGAAGGAGCGACTCTATCACTTCTTCTCTGCGTATGCTCCGCAGACTGGCTGCTCGGATCAAGCCAAGGAAGAGTTTTGGAGCCTGCTTGATGAGAAGACAGCAGAGGTACCGTCGAAAGATGTCATGATAGTCGCTGGTGACCTCAACGGGCACGTCGGCGCGACGAAAGACGGGTACGGCTGTCATGGTGGGTTCGGTTACGGATCGCGTAACGCAGATGGTGAGCGTATCCTTGAATATGCGGAATCGCACAACCTCACCATAGTGAACACCGTATTTCGCAAACGCGATTCCCACCTCATCTCGTTCTATAGCGGGAACACCAGGACTCAGATAGACTTTGTCCTTGTGAAGGATCGAGACCGAAGTCTTGTCACAGACGCGAAGGTCGTGCCGTATGAGACGGTCGCCCCACAGCATCGACCGCTGATCTGTACTTTAAAGATCGCCCCTCCGAGGCTGAAGCAGGTCGAGCGATGCGGTGCACCAAGAATCAAGTGGTGGCGAATGAAAGAGAAGGAAGCAGCTGTGATTTCTCGCGTGCGGTTACCGACAGTGACAACTGTCGACGAAACTTGGGAGAAGGCCACCGACGCGATTCGTCACGCTGCACGGTCGAAGCTCGGCATCACGAAGCCTGGACGACGGAAGGTCGACAAGCAGGCCTGGCTGTGGACAGATGACGTGAAAGCCAAAGTTCGAGAGAAGAAGACGCTATATCACGTGTTTCTCGGCGAAAAGACAGCCGATAACTGGCGGAAGTACCAAGAAGCGAAGAAAGCTGCAAAGAAGGCCGTGGCTGTTGCAAAAGCCACTCATTATGGAGATGTCAACGAGAAGCTCGAGTCGCGCGATGGGGAGCGGTATCTGTACCGACTCGCAAAGAATCGCCATCGCCAGACCGAGGACATCGAGAAGTTCTTCGGCATCAATGATGAGAACGGCCGTCTTCTTACGGACCGCAAGAAGGCATTGAAGCGATGGCGCGATTACTTTGAGGAAATCTCTACAGTAGAATTTCCTCATCCAGCCATCCCCTCAACGGCTTCAACCCACGGCCCCGTCCAGAAGATCACCGTGGAGGAGATTGAAGCGGCTTTGAAGAAGATGAGGCCAGGCAAAGCGACTGGGCCCGACGACGTGGCAGCAGAACTGTGGAAGTCGAAGTTTTGGTACCCTGCTGAGTGGTTGGCGAAGTTCTTTAATCAGGTTGTGGCGGAGAAAAAAGTGCCTGAGAGTTGGCGCCAAAGTACGACGATTCCGATTTGGAAGAAGAAGGGCAGTCCTGCAGACTGCTCCAATTACCGTCCGATTCGCTTGCTTTCGCACAGCATGAAGATCTTTGAGCGAGTTGTCGATGGACGAATTCGGGACATCGTCCAGCTTTCCAGCAATCAGTGCGGCTTCGTGGCTGGCTGTGGCACCATTGATGCCATACACGCCGCCCGCCTCCTGATAGAGAAGCATCGCGAGAAACAGAAGGCAGTGCATATCGCCTTCCTCGACTTGGAGAAGGCCTTTGACCGCGTACCGCGTGAAGTGATATGGTACGCCTTGCGACATCATGGAGTTCCCGAAGAGCTCATAGAGTGGGTGCGAATTCTCTACTCTTGTCCAAAGAGTCGAGTGCAAGCTGCAGCTGGAACCTCGATGGAGTTCCCCATCTCTGTCGGGGTACACCAGGGTTCTGCGCTTTCCCCACTCCTCTTTGTTGTCGTCATGGATGCCATCACACGAGATCTTCAGAAGCCCGTCCCTTGGACGTTGCTTTATGCCGATGACGTGATGCTCGCTAGCGAAGATAAAGGTGAACTCGAGCGAGAGGTGCAAGCTTGGTGTGATCGCTTGGAGCGGTTTGGACTCAGATTGAACGTGAAGAAGACCGAGTATTTAACGACGGACGTTACCGAGTCCAGCTCCATCAAGGTTAACGGCATCGAGCTTCCACGCACTGCGGTCTTTAAGTACCTGGGATCAGCAGTCGCGTCTGACGGCAAACTGATGGTCGAAGTGAATTCACGCGTGAGTGCAGCTTGGTCCAAGTGGCGCTCGTTGACTGGGGTGCTCTGCGATAGGAAGATACCGGAGCGCTTTAAGTCAAAGATCTACAGGGCAGTCATCCGGCCAGTAGCGATGTACGGCGCTGAGTGTTGGCCTGCGACTAAGGAAGTTGAAACGCGCCTCAGCGTCATGGAGACGAAGATGCTGCGCTGGACGGCTGGAGTCACCCGCATGGACCGCATTCGAAATGATGCTATTCGGCAGAAGTTCGGTGTCGCGCCGATAGCGGACAAGATGCGCGAAGCTCGCTTACGATGGTACGGCCACGTTCTTCGTGGAAAGGAAGATAGCGTCCGCAAGATAGGCCTTAAGTTCGAGGTGGTAGGAAAGCGGCCTAGAGGGCGCCCGAAGCAGCGCTGGGCTGATACGTTACATACGGACTTGAAAGCGGCTGGCGTCCACCCTGATCTAGCGCTGGATCGGGAAAGGTGGCGTCATGACACCAGAATAGCGGACCCCGCTACGAAGCGGGACAGACGCTGAAGAAGAAGAAGAAGAAGAAGAAGAAGCTAATGATGTACCAACCCTCTTCAACAATGACGGAGGATTGCAAAAAAGCACGTAAGCGAAATATACTGCTCACAAACTGAACATCTACGCTTGTAGCTACCACCCGTTCAAAACGGAACTAGTAGCATTGATATTTTACTTTCTGTGTAGCCCTTCACCGCTTAACGTATTCAATTGGTCTCCACTTCGAATTGCTCCTCACTTCAAGATCGCCCTTGTTTGACAAGGATAACCGAGGTGCAAAGCCCGCTCTAGGCCCAGGCTCGAGTGAGGATAATGAGGTCAGAAGCACCAATATCGCCCAAACTTGGTGCATGGGGGTTATTTGGGGTGCTGATCACGAATCTGGCACCAGCTTTTGACTTGCTTGACCGGGAAGTCAAAAATTCGCACCTTTTCACCTTCAGAGAGTTCGATGAACGTGAGCGACATTTGTTGCTATGTTTTGTTCAAAAATGTGTTGCAAATGGGGATAAAGGGTGCCACTAACGATAAATCGCACAATGCAAAAACACCAGTAAAAAGGGGGAATCGAACTAACGACCATACTCCTGTGAAGCTACAACACTACGACTCCGCCAACCGACTACATCCGGTCGGAGGCGGCAGGACGTGATGAACTTCGCGCTCACGTATTCACACGCCTTTTCTCTACCACAGAAGAGCATTCCGAAGAAAAAAAAACTAACTATGGGTTTAGACTCTCCACATGGGACCCTACATACTGTGAATATTACACCGCAAAAGCCCAGCGCCTCTTTAAGTTCTCCTTTGAGGCTATCATTAGATCTGGACGGGTATGTAGTGGTGGTCTCCAACTCCTTTACCTTGAAGCCGAAGTACAACGGTGCACTTCTGGATCGAAGCCAGCAGTGGTTTTCCCTATCTCGCCGCTTACCTCCACAGTCATTAGTTCCTTTTATTACTATCTCATTTTACGTGCAGCAGAGATGTATAGGTTACGTTATACATGTACTCAATGTAATAAAAAGTTGATGCCAAACTAAAGTCCCACTTCCATTTCTGCCATCATTTCTATTGCCTGACAGACTTCCCTCTCTACCGGTAGTTCGTTTTCTTAGCAATAAATGACCTCAGGCGTATGTCTGAGCAGCAAGGATAAGCACCTCTGTAAGAATCCCTGCCTTAAAACCCTCGAAACAACCGAGTTAGTGCCCCGACAATGTACCATGAAATCGCACAGTCGCGCAAAGCAATTCGCTTCAAACACCGAACAAGCAGAAAAATGCAAAACACCTGGACCCGTGCCTATGGAGTAGTTTTTCGCTTTTTTCTCCATATTCTATGCTTGGTAGGCAACACCTTGTGCGACTGTGAGATTCCATAGAGAAGATTGAGTGCCACTAATTCGGTAGATTCAAAGGCTTTGCAGAAATGAAACATACTTTTCTATTGCTAAAGGGTCGCGATTTTCGCAGAAGTGTTTATTTTCGCTGATCAGACACACGTCTGAGATCTTATCTTGGTAGAAAAACGAGCTACTAGTGGAAGTGAAAATCTGTCAATCTGTGTAACAGAAATGATAGTAGAAAAGAAGGCGGTAGAATTCTAGTCTGGGATACCTTTTATTACATGGAATGTATCCGTAACATAACCTATACATCTTTGCTACACGTAAAATGAAATGCTACCATGTTGGCTCCAAGTAGGGCAGGAAAAGGAGCTCTGGAAAGTGGCAATCTGAGCAAAGCTACGTTTTTGGACGCCTCAGTGTTTCGTCACTCTCCATATTGTCTATTTCGTTTTCAGCGTTATTGAAAATTCAGGCGCAGTGGCCCTGCTTGAGGGTGGGGGGGGGGGGGAGGGGTGTACGATTATTACAACGACTTTTCTTCCTTATTCCAACGGAATCCTAGAGCTGACGTGGACTACTCTAAAGAAAGCGCGACATGTTGTCCTACTGTGAGCTGTACATTGAATGAATCTACGCCTAGGAGGTAGAGCCCCAACCCTCGTAGCGCCGAAATTCACAAGGTGGCCCCTAAGTGCCATAAATCCGCATATAATACAGGACTTCGAAAAGCGTCACAGACCTTTACGATCCAATATCCTTCATCGCTGACATCGAGGAACTTCTCGTTGAGGTCGATTACGACCGTCAATGAAGGTGTGGCGAAACAGGAAGCAACAAAAGTCGATAACAGAACAACTGCCCACCGCATAAAACCTGCAAAGAAATGCGAAAATATTTGGAAAAGGCTCGGGAAAACAAAAAATGCATTAAATCCGTAGCGTTCTAACGTGTCAGCAACGCAAAAGTAAGAAGCGTTAAGGTCTCGGCAGAAGCATTACTGACGGAACTACTCCTACAGGAGCTTAAAGTAAGAACTACTCCTACAGGAGCTTAAAGGAAGTGCAGAACCACAACGTCGATTAAGCGGGAACCTTCGGATCGATAGCTTCTGGCCAAGAAAATGTCAGTGCGTCAATTAAGTGTGGCATACGTAGTCACACCAAACGCGATATTTGTCGGCTAAATTTATAGCGCTCGAACATGAAACTTTATATGAATTTTTCTTCGCTTCCACGAATATTTATGCTCACATTGGTCCCATATTTTGACCACATCCTTACCCTCTGATGTATGTTTACATGGCCTATCCAATGGCTAGAAGATAAGGGAGAGATCAGCAAGGATACGGCGCAATCCTACTCGGAGGGGCCAATTTTTTAGTGAAGCCAATTCTGGGGTGAAACATCCTTTATCAGCCAGAATTTCGCCTCTGGAGGGGTCCTTGAATTTCGCCAATTGTGCATATTCGGACTGACGGTTTTCTGTCCTTCAGTACTAGAAATTGTCTGAATTATAAGCACTGAGTGCGGGCAGGACTAGGAAGGAACATCGAAGTGCCACCCGATTGCCTACAGGTCACGCAATTGTCCATGGGGCGCGCCAGCTGCTGAAAAGTTGACATTGCTCTACCAGCTCACATCCATGCTCTCTGCTTATGTTTTGTCCCATTTCGTTGCTTTTATTGTTTCGATGCAGGCGTTCAAGAATATACGCTTAGCGCCCGCCTAAAGTGGGGTAAGATGTATATTGACAGAAGGGTCTCCGGCTCAAAAATGCGAGCGCGCATTTGTTTCACAATGGAAGATGGTTACCGGATGGCCTATGGAGGGGCCTATAATCAAACACTTATCATTTCAAATCATCGATTCTAGTATATACCATTTTCAGGTCGAATTGGACTCTTTTCAAATCAAATTGGACACTTTTCAAATCAAATTGGACATTTCAAATCATCGATTCTCTAGCCGATGGAATACTTAGTTGACATTGGTGGGGTTCGAACCTTTAATCACAATACGTGACCTCAAATGCTATCGTTTGGGCAGAATGTGGCGCTTTGTGGCGCAGTCGGTGGAAGACCAGTTTTTACGTGTACCCCCAGTTGAGGTTCTTGGTTCAGGTCTCGCCTACACCACCATGCCTTCCACCCCTCCGGAGCCAACTAATTGGTACCAGTCTTGTCTAGGAAGAACCATAGCACTAAAATGTCATCGGTTGGCCACCGCCAGTCATTGGGTAAGCCAAATTGCACTCATATCACCTCCACGAAATCGCATTGAGGCACAATGCGTGGCGCACCCCGAAAACGGGTTGAATAAATCGCCGGCAAGGAGTATTCCCGACACGGATCCCTGCTCTTTCGAACACACTGTGAGGATTTTCACAAGCTCATTGTGAAAATTTTCATGATCTGTGGGAATCTGAGAGGTATTGCTTGCAATGGTCGCATACCTAGGGCCCTGTTCATACTTCGCCACGGTAGCGACAAGAGCGACGAGAATGGCGGCAGCGCCCGGAAAGTATGAACAGGCGACGAGAGCGACAAGAGCGACGGAAGTGGTGCTTTACGCAATTGCACCATAACGGCTATTCCTTGTCAATCAGTTAATCAGTTAACAAAGACTAGCAAACAGTCACATCACCTACACCATCAATCTGGCACTCAAAAGAAGTATAGTAGCATGCCGTACCTAGATCTGGAGAATGGCAGAATAGGAATCGCTTCTATCGAACATTAGTGCGCTATGGTGTAATTACGTACTCCACACACCATTCGTCGCCTGAGTCACTCCCTTCGCTGCAGTCGCCGGCGCGAAGTATATACCATTTTCAGGTCGAATTGGACTCTTTTCAAATCAAATTGAACACTTTTCACGTCAAATTGGACACTCTTCTAAGCTCACCTAAGACTTTTTAAATCAAAGAGAACTCTTTCGAATTGCAACAACCTTTATACAGGTTGAACTACAGACTCAATAAGATGGTTAAAAAAAATTTGTTCAAGGAAAATTTAGAGTAACTTTTTTTGATTTTTTTTTTACTTTAGCCGCCCGAATGAGCGTGATAATATTATAAAATTTTTACTTTTAGATAAAAAATAACAATTTGTACTTATTTTAAAGCGCAGCAAAGCAGAAACCATAAAGTGCACTAAAAGACCGGATTGCGCCATGCACTCGAAAATTTCGTCGCGATTTTTAATTGATTGATAGTGTATATGCAGTTTACATTGAACTACGAGGTATGCGGTTCTTAGCAATTGTACTTGTTGCATTCTCTACAAGTATGTATAAATCAACTATAATTTATAAATATAATCAACATATACATAATATAAATCTACGCGAGCAGTATTCTTCTTGGTTGGCCACTGCAGCAGCTGGACAACCTTTTAGTGTTTGATGTATTTGTTCACTTTGTACTGCATTTGTAGTTCGTGATCCTTGTTGTGTAATTGCACTTACTTTTACTTACAGTAGTAGTTTGTTGGTTAATAGATAAAGGTTT
>OX377202.1:87846317-87934507 GCA_947396885.1 Heligmosomoides polygyrus polygyrus
AGATAAAGGTTTTTAGATATAAGCTGGAAAGTTATTTTGTATTGACTCTCATTGTTGAAGTACTCTCCTTAATGTCATAACCACCTTTATTTGAGTAACGTCTTAAGTAGTTTTTTTTGTCTAGTTGAGACATGAAATGTAAAAGGAGAATACTGCTTGCGTAGATTTATATTATGTATATGTTGATCATGTTTATATGTTGATTTATACACACCTGTAGACAATGCAACAATTACAATTGTGAAGAACGCGCATATGCCCACCTTTCATGTAAGCAGCATTTACACTATCAATCAATCGTCTTGGACGAGTGCATGGCGTAATCTCATCTCTTGGCACTAAAACTTTCCAGCTTTCTGTTCTTTAAAACATGCTATCAAGCATTATATTTTCACGAAGAACTGGAATTTTATAAAATTTCAAATAAAATGTTCACTTCTTGGGTAAGTGAATTAAATGTTTAAAGAAGACATACTGAAATTTTCCTCGAACAAAAAAAACTGTAGACAGTGCAACAAGTACACTTGTTAAGAACGCGCATACCTCGTAATTCCATGTGAACAGCATTTACACTATCAATCAAATAAAAATCGCGACGAGCTTTTCGAGTGCATGGCGCAATCCGGTCATTTAGTGCATTTTATGGTTCCTGCTTTACTGTGCTTTAAAACAAAATACTCATAATTTCTCCAAAAGTAAAAATTTTACAAAATTATTACGCTCATTCGGGCGGCTAAAGTAAAAAAAAAATTCAAAAAAAAGTTATTCTAAATTTTCCTTGCACAAAAAATTTTTCTAACCATCTTATTGAGTCTGTAGTTCAACCTGTATAAAGGTTGTTGCAATTCGGAAGAGTTCTCTTCAATTTAAAAAGTCTTAGGCGAGCTTAGAAGAGTGTCCAATTTGACGTGAAAAGTGTCCAATTTGATTTGAAAAGTGTCCGATTTGGTTTGAAAAGTGTCCAATTTGATTTGAAAAGTGTCCGATTTGGTTTGAAAAGTCTCCAATTTGGTTTGAAGAGTGTCCAATTCGACCTGAAAATGGTATATATATATATATATATATATAGGCAATAGCATAGACGAGAGCGACAGCGACACCGTTCGAGTATGAACAGATTTCGGCGGAGATCGATCAGTTTTAATTGCTGTGCATGTTTTTCACGGGCGACGAGACGCTCTCGGCGCGAAGAACGAACAGGCCCTAGAGGTGCGAGCGAGCTTTTCGGGGGAAAGAGGTGGTTTTCGTCGCTAAAGAAGCTGCGATGGTGCCGAGGTGGAATCCGCATAGCCGTGCCTAGGAAGTGAGTAGTTTAAATGAAGTGACCGCTCTTCATACCATTTTCACACCAAACCGGGCACCTTGCAATCAAACTAACGATAAATAGTTTCCAAATCAAATTGAACTCAACTTTCTCAAGTTAAAATGAACACTTTTTTAAAGAAACTTTCGACAAATTTTCTATTTTAAAAAAAATCTACTCTGGCTTCTGTTGAAAATTTAATTATTGTGTACACACGATATCCAGATGAAGTGAATACACGGCACAGGTCTACAAAGTGGAGTGCACGCAGGCGGTGCAAACGCGCCAACCAATCAAAGTGCAGACCGGATGAATGGCACAGTGCTGACCAGCACCTGTTTGGAGGGCCCAGCCGTGCCCTCAGAGCTGGGCAAGTGTTAGCAACTCGGGGTTCTGCGCAACTTTGGCACGGGTAGGGCAAATGGGCCGCATCCCGTGGTCCCCTGCACCACGACGAAGTGGAAAGGAATACTTTTTGGGGATTATTTAACGCCGAGAGTTATCCTTCGCCCTTTTTATGAGGCGATTAGAAGATGGGCTGGAGGAATCCATCTTGTGGTGAAGAAAACGCCTGTCACATTGTTCCTACCAGTGAGAGGTAGGTTGCAGTGTTCAGCGAGAGGTAGGTTGCAGTGTTTGGCAGCCAATTAAAGTTACCATTAGAAAATAAGACGCAAACAGCGCACGGGGGAGATGTGCTTGCTGTCGCGTGCGCTCCGACCAAGCCTTCCATCTCGGTGAATTGGAACCAGATTTGTCTGTGAGGATGAGGTGTTCGTCGGTTGGCCACCTAAGTCATTGTATATGCGAAACAGGCGTTCAAGTTTCCACCGTAGAAGTAGAATGCATGGCGGATAGCACGAAAGGATCAATTAACGCCGCCCTGAAACCTTTATCCATGATGAAGTGACACTTTCCAAACCGAGCCGGACACTTGAAATCAAACTGAATACCTTGCAAATCTGGGTGGATGTCTTTCGAAAAACATTTTAAGAAAGACTAAATGAATTTTCGATTTAAAGAGGTTAGCTAACATGGTGATTTCGGAGGCTCCTATAAGGATGAATTCCTCACTTGAGTTAAAGTTGTGGCGTATCCTGTGAGAAGCGATTATTTAATAATAATTATTTCCAGTGGAACTGCATGATAAGAAGCAAGCCATCCTATCCTACTCTATATAAAAGAGTAAGCGGTTGTGACTGTCCTTCCGTCTGTCCGTCCGTCTGTCCATCTGGCCTTTCGTAAACGTCGAGTAGTAGCCATCCGAGTTCAGGCGAGGTGTCGCCTATGTCGTTTTGAGAGGGGTCAGAAGAGGTGTCGCCAATGTCACGCAAAGGGCGTCCGAGTCCCGAACATGTGTCATCGATGTCGTGAAGGCGATCATCCGAACTCAGAAGAGGTGTCACCGACGTGGTTCAGCAGGCGTCTAGGTTCAGAAGAGGTGTCACCAAGGTCGCGCCAGGGGTTCCGGATTCACACGACGTGTCAACGATATCGCGCAAAACACGTACGTCTTGAGAAAACATGTCACCGACGTCCTTCATCAGGTGCCTGGGTTCAGAAGAGGTGTTACTGATGTCGCGAAAAGCCTATCCGGATTCAGACGACGTGTCATCGGTGTCGCGCCAGGGGTTCCGGATTCACACGATGTGTTACCAGTGATGGTGGCCCAGTAATGGGGAGCGGTGAAGGATGGGGTCCAGTAAGGGGGCCGGTAAAGGATTGACCAATAAAGGAGGGACCATTGAAAGGGGACCAGGTGAAGGGGGATCGGTGAGGAAGGGACCTCTAATGCGGACCGGTGAAGGGGTGGGAGAGGGGTCCAGTGAAGGAGTGACCGGTGAGGAAGGGACCAGTAATGGGGACCGGTGAAGGGTGTGGGGGGAGGGGTCGAGTGAAGGGGGACCGTTAGAAGGTTGACCAGTGAAGGGGGACCGGCTAGGGGGGGGGGGGGCGGTGAAAAAGGGACCAATAATGGGGACAGGTGAAAGGGTGGGGTGGGGTCCAGTGAAGGGGGACCCGTGGAAGGTTGACCAGTGAAGAGGGAACCAGGTGAAGTGGGACCGGTGAGGAAAGGACAGTAATAGGGACAGGTGAAAGGGGAGGGGGTTGAGGGGTCCAGTGAAGGGGAACCGGTAGAAGGTTGACCAGTGAAGAAGGGACTAGGTGAAGGGGGACCGGTAAGGAAGGGACCAGGGTGAATGGGGAGGGGGAGTGGGGGAGTGGTACTGTGAAGGGGAAACCGTAGAACCACTGGAGTCCCCCCCCCCCCCCCCCCCTTCACCAGTAGAAGCGGTGAAGGGGGGGGGGGGGGGAGGGAGGACTCCAGTGAAGAGGGGACCGGTAGAAGGTTGATGAATAAAAGAGGGACCAGTGAAGGGAGGTAGGGAGGTCCAGTGAAGGTGGGAACAGTAGTAGAGATCGACAAGGGGGGGGGGACCAGTGAAGGGTGAACCGGAAAAGGGCTGACAATAAAGGGGAACCAGGGAAAAGGGACCAGTAATGGGGGACCAGTGAGGGTGGGAACGGTGAAGGTCAGGGGAGGGGATTCAGTGAAGGGGAACCTGTAAAGGGTTGACTAATAAGGGGAGAGCAATGAAGGTGGGACCAGTAATGGGGAGCGGTGAAGGGAGGAGGTCCAGTGAAGGGGGACCAATAAATGGAGTACCAATGAATCACCAGTCAAGAGGGGAGCTAATAAAGGGAGGACCATTTAAGGGGGTACAATAAAGGGACCAATAATAGAACCGTTAAAGGGGGACCAGTAATGGGAATCAGTGAAAGGGACCAATAACAGAAGACGTGCTACAGACGTCCCAAGTGTGTCGGGGTGCAGAAGACGTGTCATCGACGTCGTGACATATGCGTCCGGACTCAGCAAATGTATCACAGACGTTATCCAACGTGCATCCGGATCCTGAAGACGTGCTACAGACAAGACTTTGCACAGCATCCGTGAGATTTTCAGATGACTTTTTAAAGGCTTAGTGCAACAACGAGTGTGCAGTACTTGATTCTCCTTTCCGTTTTCTGCCGGCACATGGGTAAGGGCGTATTGGTGGAGTAGGTGGGTTGGGGGAGTAGGGAGAACGACTAAAGGAATTGGACTAATGTTATTCCCGTCGGACTGTGAACCGTATCGAGCGGTCTACCAACATCAAATGATTTCATTTGTGTTTCCGCAGAATAAGCACTTCAGATTAAGGCTCCCCATTTGTTACTCGCCATGTATAAAATGAAGTACTTCAGAGAATGAATCGCTTGCGTGCGATAGAGGGTGGGTAAGCCCTATAGGAGCAGTTTTGAAGATTCTGTTCTACCTTATCCCGCTATACTATTCTATGTAGCAAAACCAGTTTTGTTACTTTAATGAGGGAAGGCCTAAAGAGGACAAGAAGACGGTTGGGGTTTTCTATTCTCCGGGTTTGGGGGCGAAGCCCCCAACCAGGCGTTTGGCGGCCACTAGGCCGCTGAACGTCTGGTAGTTAATATACTGCGTGTCTCAAAACCATGCAGGCACTGTTTGAAAGATGATACTTTTGCTTCTAGCAAAGCTTCTGAAGAAGTTAGGAACTCATATGAAAGTGCAAGGAAATAGAATTTTTCTGACATACGAGCTGTAGGAGTTGCGCCTCGCTCTCATCTAAATTCTAGCATTTTACACTCTATTTATTATGCTTCTTTTGATTACTTCTCATAATTTTTCATTAAGTGGACATAGCTACTGCATTGGGTTTCTTTTAATGTTTAAAACTTGTTTGTGTTTCTTTGGTGTGTAAGCTAGTGAAGCTTTTGAAGACTTTAAGGCTCATATGAGAGCACAGGATAGCGAAAATTCTGCGACGTCAAATAGTCAACATTGCGCCATGAACCCGTCTGAAACGTTTCATTTTAGACTCGATCGATTGTGCATGCGCTGAATGCTTGTTACAATCTTGTTACCAATTAACCTCGTTAACCTGTATTGAACTTCTTGAAAACCCTAAGTGCTATATGAAACGCCATATAATTACTGCTGGTAGGTCCATGGCGCAATCTTGACCGTTCCCACGTCACAATTGTTCTTACCCTAGCTTTCATATAAGTTTGGACATATTCAAAGGCTTTAATAGCAGCCGTGTTACAGTCCTTCCAAGCAGTATCTGCATTTTTCGGACACCCTGCATTTTGCTGCAAGCTGCAGAGTGTTTTCAAGTTTTCAACTTTAAAAGAAGCACAAATCAGTTGATATGGCCACTCTATGGAGAAATGTTGACAGGTATTGAAGCGAAGCACAATCAATCGAGTGTAAAATGCTATGAATCAGACGAGTTTGTGGTGCAATCCCCACCGCTCACATGTCGGAGAATTTCATATTTTCTTGCGCTTTCATATCAGCCCTTAACTTCTTTAGTGCCCTTACTGTCAGCAAAACTATCACTATTCAAACAGTGTATAATTTTTTGAGGCACTCTGTGTGCACTGACTAGCAGCTCACAGTGCCTAGGTTTGAAGAACGCAGAAGTCGGAGATCACTGAATGAGGAAGTTTGCGAAAACACTAAGGTGATCAAGCCAGATTGACTGCGATGCGCGATGTGATGAGTGATGCACTATGAAAAAGCCTAATCGCGGGAAATCTAGAGCATCTTCGCCAGGTCACAGTGCCTAACATACTTCAACCATCGGTGGGATGCGTAAGGACACATACATATGAGCCTTTAGCTGTCTGTACATCGTCGCACATAGATTCGCTGACGACTGCATTGGGCATCCTGGTCGTGCGGTTGTGGAGCATCCGGAGGAGGCGCCGGCTGTCGCACACACCGCGACAACCGGCGCCTCCTCTTGGTTGTGGTTTCTCGGCCAAGCCATTCAAGGCTTCCATCCCAACGGGATCGGTGAATATGTACTAGGCTTGTCTGGGAAGGAAAAAACAACTTTAAAAAATCAAAATAAACCTTTCATCTACCAACCTCGTCGGCACAGAAGAAATAACCAAAGAGAACATCGATGCCGGGGTTTTACGATAATGGGCTATAGAGACGGGTTAAACACTAACTTGTACCTGAGCTAGCCACTGCAAGTCACGGTATTAGCTACGTACGAACTCAGGTTGCCTTCAAGATATCCCGTAGAAATGGAAGGCATGGCGCATCCCACGAACGGATTGATTACCGCCGTCCATCTACCACTATTTAATTGAGTTAGTTGCCCGCGCTGTAGGTGATGAGGCGTATCTCACACAGGTTAGAAACCTGCGTGAGATACGCCTCACCGAACCCCGCGCGAACAAAATGTGTTCAACGTGGAATGCTGCTGCAGCCGAGGAAGCGTAGCCTCTTCCTACTGTACAGAGCGGCATCTGCGCGCGTTTCTCAGCGTCTGGATCCAGAAGAAGGGTCCCTACGCGCGCAACACGCGTCTGGAGTAAGAAGACGTGACTCCGTCGTCGACCGACGAGCGGCCGCATTCAGAATTAAACATGGGGTGCTGCTGCAGACGAGGAAGCGCAGCCTCCTCCTGCTTGGCACAGCGGCATCTGCGTGCGTTTCTGAGCGTCCTGATTCCGAATACGTGTTACCGACGTCTGCCGTGAGCATGGGAGGACTACTAAAGGGTGGTAGAGAAAGGAAGTAAGGGACCTCTAGGGTGGAAAATGAGAGCGACCAGGAAGAAAAGGAACAAACTGGAGGAGGAACCAGGAGGGGAACCAGCAAAAAGAGATCAGTAAAGGGGTCAATAGTGGAAACAAGGATGTGGGACCGGATGTGGGACCAGGGACGTCCTAACATCTGGGATGTGCCGCGTACTTTCTTGGCATCTCCGTTCACCACTTCCGTGCGTTCGTCATAGGCATTCTCTTCGAACCGTCCAGTAACGCCATTGGTTTGTGCTGCGCAGTACTTCTGCCCTCCTCCGCAACCGTTCTCATGCCCAACAGCTTGCGTTTCCAGATATCGTTGACACGCCTTCCGAACCCAGGTTCCCCCTCACTCGTTTGTTCTTACTGGATCTAATTGCTGGTCCGCCTTTACTGGCGTGTCGGAGCATTTGTTATTCATAATCCTTATTGTTGGGAAACTTTCCGAGTGTCATAAACCTTTTTGCCTTTTTTCTCCACCCCCCTCCACTTGTTTCTAGTTTTAAAGACCAAGGATGCGGTTATTTTTTAGCACCAAAAGAGGAGATAGCGCCATGTCCTCGTCCACGACTTTGCCATTTTTGACTTTGCCAGCTTACATGGAGTTTCACACCTGTAAACGATACAACAACAACGATTTAAAGACCACACATATCCCGATTTTGATGCCTCATTTAAGTGGTATTTACACTATCAAAAGCTGCGGACGACAAGAGTAACTTTTTGAGTGCATGGCGCGATCTGATTTTTAAATGTCTACCGTTCAAAAAATATCAGCATCAAAAAAGTCAGCGAAAAAGCCGTCGCAGGAACTACATATGGAAAGACTGCATGCTGAAATAGTGAGAAAATGTGAAATAAGCCCCTGAATTTGTTTTCGTTTATTGCTCAGCCATAGCTAAAAGGTAATCATAACAATATTATGAATTCATGCTTCGTTATGTTATGTTATGTTATGATGAGGATGAGCATGAATCTGTGGAAGATTCTGCTGCTTGTAAAGTTCTGCAAAGTTCTATATGTCTGCTTCTTTGCTGTGCCTGAAGTCAAATTTTATTTCATTATTTTTTCTCTATTTTTTTTCTAAAATTATTACACTTATTGGGTTAGGCAAACTAAATAATTTCAAAGACATTTATACCAAATTTTCCTTAAACAAAAGGTTATTCTAACCACCTTCTTGAGTCTAGTTTAACCTGCGTAAGGATTATGTCGATTTGGAAGAGTTTGCTTTGATTTCAGAAGTCCTAAAGCTTGCCTAGATGAGTCTCCAATTTGATCTTAAAAATGTCCATTTCGACGTTAAAATGATATGTACGGTTGAGGAACGTTCTAGAGTTGGCAGGCCAATATTTGATGCGTAAACCAAGCGGTACTCGAATTCGTTTAAGAGGTCCACTGCGCTTTAAGCCAGACTACGGTCCCAAGCTCGCTCGGTCCACATCTAAATGCACACAACACACTGAATTCGACGGCATCGTCCAAAAATCGCCCTCCAAATGCATTCCCCGATCAGCGGGAGTCCGCAGCTGGGTTCTGCGCTCTTCGAGCGCAGAAATAAGCTCGGGAAGGGACTCCAGGGTATGTGCGATCCTAGCTGCGGGTGTGGAGACTGCTTTCGTCGCTAAGGGGGAGTCCGCAGCTCGATTCTGCGCTCTTCGAGCGCAGAATCAGGCTAGGGAAGGGACTCCTGGGTGGGTGCCATCCAAGCTCGTGTGGAAACCGCTTTCGTCGCTCAGGGGAAGTCTGCAGCCGGGTTCTGCAGAAGCAAACAGCTGGAGAATGAGCAGAAAACGCCTGAAAATTATGTAGATGTTAAAACCCCTGAACCTCGCCCAGCCAGTTGAATGAAATGCAAAAACGCCATCATGCTTAGGAACCGAACCTCTGACCTCCAAACCTGAACCCGCCCCTCTACCCACTGCGCCACGACAAGTCTGGCGGCCAGGCCACCGCGGGCACACAAGAGACCAATGCACATCGATCGAATGCCAACTTCGGCGCTGACGCAGCTCACGTGTGCTGAGGTGCATTTCTAGGGCGGTGTCGTCAGATGCGGTGTTTGTGTGCATTCACACAACACACGCGGTGCAGCTGGACCGAGGGAGTATGGGATCTTACACACCTACAATTGATGATGTGAAGTTATTACTACGGCAAAGCCGTTAAGAAGCTGTCAGTGCGGCTGAAAAGCCGTTCTGATGGCTGGTCCCAGATAATAGAACAACCCCAATCTTCCTCCATTCTTCTTTAGGCCTTCTTACTTTAATTAAGTAAAAATCCGGTCTTACTATATATTATAGATTAGTGCAGCGGGATATGGTAGGGCAGAATCTTTACTGCTCCTTTGAGCCCATCCACCCTCTATCGCATGACCGCGACTTATTCTGAGATACGCCTCATCGAAGCCCGCACGGCAAAATGTGCCGCTGGGATGCTGCTGCAGCAGAGGAAGCGCAGCCACCTGCTTGACACAGCGGCATCTGCGCGCGTCTCTGAGTGTCTGGATCTAGAATACGTGTCCCCTACGTTCTGGACTCAGAAGAGGTGACACCGTCGTCTTACTACGAGCGGCCGCATTCAGAATCCAACATGGGATGCTGCTGGAGCCGAGGAAGCGAAGCCTCTTTCGACTTGACACAGCGGCATCTGCGTGCGTTTCTGAGCGTCCTGATTCCGAATACGTGTTACCGACGTCTGCCGTGAGCATGGGAGGACCACTAAGGGGTAGTGGAGAAGGGAAGTAAGGGGACCTCTAGGGTGGACCTGGAGAGCTACCAGGAGGGAAAGGAAGAACCTGGAGGAGGGACCAGGACGCGGAAACCAGCAAGAGACCAGTATGGGGGTCAATAGCAAGGAAGTGGGCTAGGAGTTGGACCGGGAAGATGGGGGAGGGAAAGGGCGGAAGACCAGTAAAGGCGGACCAGCAATCAGATCCAGTAAGACGAAACGAGTGAGGAGGAACCTGGCGTCCGGATTCGGGAGTCGTGTCAGCGATCCGGGAACACAAGCTGTTGGGCATGAGAACAGTTGCGGAGTCACCTGAGGCAGAAGTACTGCGCAGCCCAAAACAATGGCGTTACTGGGCGGTCCGGAGAGGATGTCTATGATGAACGCACGGAAGTGGTGAACGGTTTGATGCCAATAAAATACGCAGCAGATCCTAGATGTTAGCGAATTTCAAGCTTTACAAAAACTACTTTCCGTAGGTCAGTGGTGTTGCAAAGTACGCGCGAAGCGCCCAATGCGAGACACGCCGTTATGCGTGTCGGAGCCCTTGTAATTAAAAACAATCGGTATTAGTCAACAGGTGGACACCGTTCGCTGTCCGACAGCAACAATGCTCCTCCGAATCCCATATGTAGTCATGCTCTCTACCTCTTTTTCCCTCTTCACATGATCCGCTCCTACTGGTATACTCAGAATCCTTACGGAAGTTGGACGCCTACGACACGTCTTCTGAATCCCTACGCTCCGCACTTGGTCCCAATTCACACCCCGACGCGTTCCCCGCTGAATATATCGTAAACTTGGGTGATTCGCCGCCGAGGATATAGTTCGCCAGCAATCGTCCATGGTTAAGCTCAGAGAGCCCGGCTGGCATCGCCGCACTATCCTAGACATCTATTGGCTTCAGTTCCCCCGCCCCGTGACGAACATGTGATTAGCCGATTAGTAAGTATTAGTAAGATCATGAAGACCGTTGCTGCCGACGTTCTCGTTGTTTAAACCTATTTTCAATTAATGAGGATACATTGACTTTTTTTTCAGCGTGGATATCATCTCTGTTCTGTGTTGTCGGTGCGTATCAGAATATGTACGACAGCGATTATGCACAATGCGACTGCGACAAATTCATTGACGAAGATAATGAGGCAAAAGGTCAGTTTAAAAACACAATTGTGTTTTAAATTCTCGAGCAAATCGTTCTTGCCCGAAGGAGAACGGAAGAACCCTTTCGAGGTTTCCCGTCAATAGTCATGGTGATGGAAGTTGGGAAATTGGTAATAGGAGTTGAGCACATACAAACGGACTAATCCAGTCCTCTCACTGTGCATGTTTTCCACGCCAGGGTTCGAAATAATCTCGTGATTTCGGGTGCCTCGAATTTTCGAAAAGTTTATTGGCAGTTAGGTGCGTTATGTACAGTGACATAAACCGCCAGTTTAACAAGGGAGGTCAATGAACTTCCCGTGGCAATTTCAAAAGTGATCTACTATATAGGGTTGCAGGGCGTTGTCTGAGAAGCACCGCAGTGGTTTCCAAATTTTCTGCGGACATCTGGGTAGGTCAAAAATTGCAAAAAGCCGTATCACTTCAGTGCGGGCCGATAAAGCAAAACTGACGTCTGCATCTGCCATGAGGTGGTTAGATGTTTGGGACTGGAGCAGTAGCGGAGTAACAACGATTTCACAATTTGCTTGTTTGCGGTACAGTCGCCGAAATGGAGCATTGAGGTGCGCCGCTCACCAGCATGGCGGAAGCGACTGGATGGCCGAGCGCATGCGGGGTTGGACTTGCAGGAAAGGGGTCAAGGGTTCAAATCCGGCGGTGGGGATTCTGCATTGCTGGGCTTGCTCTTTACACTTCTATCGATGTAAAGAGTATCTTGAACACGGCAGTGAAACATACTGACACTATAACTTCGTTTGAAATACGTACTACAACGAGTACCAAAGCACTCGAACACTGTTTTCAGTCTGGGTGAAAAGTTGTAGATATTAGCCTTTTCGCTTTTTTTCTTTTTTTATTCGCTTCCCGTGTTTTCGTTATACGCTTTTCCTACTTTCTGTGTAATGGATAGTATTAGTCTCCAAAGTGTTTCCAATTTGTGCTCTTCTTTTATGAACGTAATCGACAAGTGTTGCTTTGATCCCATCGGTTAACTGTTGTGATCATCCTTCGGCACACTATGCGAGCTCACTTCCTGGCTTTCATATCAATTGTGTACTACAATGTTTTCTCCATGTCGGGTTATTGGTCGCCTTGCTAGCTACTTTCCTCCCAACTGCTCTGCCTAGCTCGTAGGCCGATCGCCATAGCACATGCCTTTCGAGGCATACTTCAAAATGCAGTGTATGGAGATATTGACTTTGCTGACAACGGTGAAACACTCCAGGGGCGGATTCATCAACGACTAACCCGCGGGTATAAGGAGCAGAGATACCCACAATGAAGCCTGCGTCTCTAACTCTTGCCTTATCTCTACCTGACTCTTACCTTATCTCTACCCCTTATCACCCGCATACCCACGGGTTAATTGTTGGTGAATCCGGCCTCAGGTAGTTTTTTGTTTGGTGTTTATTCCAATGACGTTCGTGATGTTCGTGATGTTGGTTCGCGATGTTAGATTGACTTGGACGAAGCGCAAGACGTAGAGTGGTCGCCGGACAATGACGATGATGTGGGTAATTTTACGTCTCCTTGTCCCAGTGAGATGGTTGTTGTAGGTGACCGCCGTGGGATCACTAACGATATGTCAATATTATGTTTGTGCGGCTCGAGGTTGTTACGGTGGATCTTTATTGCCAGGCCTAACGTTTCGACGCTCCCGTCTTCTTCAGAGGCCTGAACATGGTGCAACTATTAGATAAGCGATTTACCCCACCAAACGCTATCCCCACTCTAGCGGTTTCGCTTCCTTAGAGAAATTACCCCTGAAAACCCATTCAAAGAGGGCTAAACTATGCTAGCATAGTTCAAGCCCAGTTGCAAAACGATGTCGTTTTAGACAACATTCCAAACGACAATATTAAACACCAACTGGTCAGGAATAGGCTCAACGAAAACCAGTGCTTATCAAAGTTGTGTTACATGTCCATACGGCAAGGTCGGAGATTGTTCCCGGGAGGGAGTAGTCTATCAGATTGAATGCCAAGCATGTAACTCCACATATATAGGGGAAACGGGGAGAAGACTAGCCATTCGAGTTAGAGAACCCCTGGCTAGTAAGCAACGTGGTAACATTAGAACACCTCTCGGAAAGCACAGAGCTGAGCAGCATAACGGTAACGACTTTGAGATAAAGTGCAAGATGTTGGCAGCAGAAACAGAAATATCGGCAAGGAAGGCATTAGAAGCGTTTTGGATTTTCGCAAGAAATCCTGGCATGAACGACCGCCAGGAACGCCCGTCAATTACGAATGATTTTCTGCCGTTTGTGCCAAAATGCGAGCTGTAGAATGGAAGGGCGCATGTGCAGGTCGTTATCGTATACTATCTAGCACCGCACAGTAAGTCTCACTCGCCCGGTCGTACTAACAGAGAGTTGCGAAAGCACTCCATAGGTGGATCAAACGTGAGTTTATCCCTCTTTGAATGGGTTTTCAGGGGTGATTTCTCTAAGGAAGCGAAACCGCTAGAGTGGGGATAGCGTTTGGTGGGGTAAATCGCTTATCTAATAGTTGCACTACGTTCAGGCCTCTGAAGAAGACGGGAGCGTCGAAACGTTAGGCCTGGCAATAAAGATCCACCGTAACAACCTCGAGCGGCACAAACATAATATTGACAACTATTCTTCACAATGCCGAGGTTTTATGACGAGAGAAGCTGGAGACTAACGATATGGTTAGTTGAGCATGAATGGGAAAGATCGATAGTATTGCTCCTACTCTCCAGTGGTCGAAAAAAAATAAATCAAAAATAAATAAAAATAAATGATAAGAAAACTATTTAAATAAATGTAAAATAAAAGTAATAATCTAATAAAAATAAATAAAAATTATTGTTAATTATTAAATTGTTAAAATTATTACCGTATTATATTTTTAATTGTGCATCATATTTTTAATTATATTTAGTTTTTAAAATTAGTGAAATTTAATTGTTATATTATATTTTAATTATTTATATTACCAACTATTTCAAATTTTAATTTAAATTTTTAAAAATAAATCTTTTTTATCTTAATTATATTATTAATTTAATAACTTTCAACCTCTCCTCGACCTTTGGTATCGCGACAGTACAGTATTGCTGCTGACAGATTCACCGTCAAGGCCTACCGACGACGGTCAAGACAAAGAATATTATCAATTTGTAGCTGGAACAGGCCCTTGAATACTACCGAGGTCCTGCGAAGAAAAGGGTTAAAGGAAGTTGTAATGTCAGTATGGAACACTGCCGTGTTCAAAATACATTTTACATCGACAAAAGTGCAAAGAGCAAGTCCAGCAATGCAGAAGCCTGACCACGGATTCGAACCCCTGACCCCTTTCCTGCAAGTCCGACCCGATATCCACTAGGCCAACCTCTCGCTTCCGTTTTGTTGGTGAGCGGCGCACCTCAATATTCCATTCCGGCAACTGTACCGCTGACCAGCAAATTGTGAAATCGCCGTAATTCCACTACTGCTCCAGTCCCAAGCTTTTTGCAAATCATATTCTAAACACATCGTGGCAGTTGCAGATGTCAGTTTTGCTTTATCGGCCCGCACTGAAGTGATCCAGTTTTTCGCAATTTTCGATCTACCCAGATGTCCGCAGGAAACATGGAAATCACTACGGTGCTTCTCAGACAACGCCCTACAAGGCTACATACGTCACTTTTAAAATAGCCACGGGAATTTCTTTGACCTCCCTTGTAAGGCGCCTTTTATACTCTTGCCGCGGCGCTGCGCGTCAATTCGGGACGCGGCGCGGCCAGTCGCACTGCACTCCGAGTTTGACGCGCCGCTGCGCGATTGCAGTCAGAAAGGGGAGCGTCAGCGACGCGCGGCCACGAGGTTCTGCTAACTACGGTCCGTTCGCCAATGAGGACAAAGGAGAGGGTCCATGAGTCATTGGAAAGGATTCGTCCGGCTGATCAGCGGAATTCATCTTGTCAATGTTAGTGGTGGGATTTCCATGGGGAGCGAGGAATTCTCTCTTAAAGCTAGGGTCGAAGTCGTCTGCTCAACCTATGGTTGAAATTGGTGATTGTGGTATTGAGTCGAATCCCCTGCAATGCAAATGACACTGAACGACTCTTTATTTTGCAGCACGTGCGGGTTCAAAAGTAAGATTGCTGGAAGGTACTCATCGTCGAGAATCAGTCAGAATTCTCTCTCATATGGACATTCCGGGGTCATTGTGCACTAAACAAATCTTTAGCGTAGTAGGTAAAACTTCGTGAATGTCTACAGATCTCCATTCTCTTCCTAGGCTACGGAAGGTGCGGGTGACTAAGGTCATGGTCACCGATTTCGCTAAAACTCTGCGTAGTACGAAAAACGGATGTTTGAATCGTGATCAGCACACCAAATAAGCTCACTAGGCGAAATTTGGGCGAAATCGGTGATTATGACCTCGATAGGCTTGGTCGCCCGAACTTACCGTAGTCGGCCGTAATTTCGAAAACGAATGTCAGATTCGTGATCAGCACCCTAAATACAACCCCCCCCCTCCTCAGGAAGAAGTGTTCTGCTAGTTGGGGAACCAAAACAAAGAGGACATAGCAAAATGTTTCGTCTCGGTGGTGAATCTCCCACTCCACACCGAGTCTGCCGCAGCTGATCAATGTTAGTGGTGGGATTTCCATGGGGAGCGAGGAATTCTCTCTTAAAGCTAGGGTCGAAGTCGTCTGCTCAACCTATGGTTGAAATTGGTGATTGTGGTATTGAGTCGAATCCCCTGCAATGCAAATGACACTGAACGACTCTTTATTTTGCAGCACGTGCGGGTTCAAAAGTAAGATTGCTGGAAGGTACTCATCGTCGAGAATCAGTCAGAATTCTCTCTCATATGGACATTCCGGGGTCATTGTGCACTAAACAAATCTTTAGCGTAGTAGGTAAAACTTCGTGAATGTCTACAGATCTCCATTCTCTTCCTAGGCTACGGAAGGTGCGGGTGACTAAGGTCATGGTCACCGATTTCGCTAAAACTCTGCGTAGTACGAAAAACGGATGTTTGAATCGTGATCAGCACACCAAATAAGCTCACTAGGCGAAATTTGGGCGAAATCGGTGATTATGACCTCGATAGGCTTGGTCGCCCGAACTTACCGTAGTCGGCCGTAATTTCGAAAACGAATGTCAGATTCGTGATCAGCACCCTAAATACAACCCCCCCCCCCTCCTCAGGAAGAAGTGTTCTGCTAGTTGGGGAACCAAAACAAAGAGGACATAGCAAAATGTTTCGTCTCGGTGGTGAATCTCCCACTCCACACCGAGTCTGCCGCAGCTGATCGCGCCGCGCCGCGTCCTTCCCTCTAGCGGTGCAATTCGCTGCATACCGTAACCCGAAATTCCGTCAAATGTGGTGTTTTGAGGCGGCGGAGTATGAATGCGATGCGGCGCCGCCGGGCGGCGCTAAAAATCGATAGCTATGCGAACCATCACGCCGGCGAGTATAAAAGGCGCCTAAGAAGGCGGCCGGTGAGTTGGGTACGAGCTGAGCTGATCCGAGATTCAGTGGCGAACCATTCGATGGCTTGGTCATACGTTAGAATATCAAGCCTCCACCTGGAATCAGTGGCTGCCTGTAATCAGAGCTTTCATCTAGAAAATGACTCAGCTATAGGACGATCTTATTATCGTTTGCCATGGCCCCAGTATTAGAGATTTCATTAGCTCTTACACAGTTAATACTATGATGTGTTATGCTTAACTGCCTCAAATGAGACCACCTTTTAAAGTTGGCACTTATTCTCTAAGGTTAAAGTCATAAGCCAGGAATAATTTTAAAAAATCGAAAAAATAGGCTCATTTTACAGTCACAAAAACTGTGATAGGTTAGTAGTGCACAAAGTGGAGATAGTTCTCAAATGGAGATTAAGAGCACCTACGAATGTTTACAGGTTTAGCGAAACAAATATATCGCATACAAAGTGAAAAACTAAGGAGAAGGTCGAGTTTATCTGATGTCCTATCAGTCGAAAATCTAGTTTGTGGAATCGAGGCATGCGTCCTGATCGTTTCCAGTCGATCTTCGTCTGATGATGCCACTCCAGTCTTGTAGTTGGGGCAGACTATGCAATTTTCTGATGTGCACTGTCTGTCATACAATCGATTCAATTTCAACAACCCGCTGCTCCTGTCGAAGTTGATGTTAAGAAGCGAAGGTTGTCATCAGGTATACTAGCTGCTCTTGAACATCATAAGCGGTTTTGCCATAAGAACATGACATCCGAGCAATGGCCAGGATTTAGGGAGCTGCGCGAACTGAGGTCAAACAACCCAATTTGTCCTGTTTTCTACATTCTGGTAAAAACCCACAAGCTCTCCACTAACGAATTGCAGTCTATGTCGGCGGATACTTACGAAATAAGGCCAATTATAAGTTGTATAGGAGGTCCAACTGATCGAATTTCGTGGTTTCTTAACAGCATCGTGCGCCAATTGTTGATCACCTGACCAGCACGAAGCATTTCCTTGAGGTTCTGCACAGATCACTTTTGGAAGAAACTTGTGTAGTCGAGTCATTCGACGTTACCTCACTTTATACAAACGTCCAAAACGATCAAGCTCTTCAAGCATTATCGGAAATGCTTCATAGACATAGCAACAACTTGCAAACCTTTGGACTTAATAAAGTGCAAATTTTGACTCTAATCAAGGAATGTTTGTGCTGTGATATTTTCAAATGGTCAGGACAATATTTCTCGCAAACTAGAGGGCTCGCCATGGGTCAACGTTTTGCTCCAGTACTTGCTGTCTGCTTTATGACCAGAATTGAAGAACCAGTACTGGATCAGCTGCCTTTAATGTACTGCAGATATATAGATGATTGCTTTATCATAACATCAACACAGTCCGAGATGAATGAGCGTTTCTACATAATGAATGAGCAATCGTAGTATATTAAACTCACAGGCGAAGTCCCACGAAACGGTTGGCTTCCCTATCTCAACACTCAGGTTAGAGTATCCAATGGCATGATGAGCGTAAAGTGGTATCGTAAAAGAAGTTCCAAGAATATCCTGCTTCACGCTACATTTGCACATCCATCTGCAGCGAAACGTGCTGTAGATGCTGTAGATGGATGTGCAGATGTAGGGAAATATGTTTAGAACGGCAGCTACTGTATGTAATAAAGATGATGGCAGGCGCGAATCGGTGCTATTAGCCTCGCAAATAGCTGCAGAAAATGGATACACGATACCACTCCAACGCTACCGAAGACGTCCCGGGGTCGGGACCATGCGCACTCCAGTAAGATTCCCTTATGCCTTCCGTATGCCTTCCCTTTATGTCTAATGAGTTCGCTTATGCCATACGAAGGTGCATTCACCTAGCTCAGCTGCAAGAGGAGGTCGTTCTAGTTAACATTCCTGGCGCCAACCTCAAAAGCAGTTTGTAAGGAATCGATTGTATGAGACAGTGCACATCAGAAAATTGCATAGTCTGCCCCAAAACTAGAGCTGGAGAATGTGCTAAAAGTGGGGCAATCTACCAGATTAAGTGTAAGGGATGTAGTAGCATTTATATTGTGGAAACCGGGAGACCACTAGGAATTCGTATCAACAAACACCTAGCTGGTAAACGACGCTGCAACGTCTTAACACCACTTGATAAAGATAGAGTGGGGACACATGGGGGAAATGACTATGATATCGAGTGTAGGATGTTGGCGTTCGAGACAGAGATTTCGTCTAGAAAAGCGCTCGAAGCATTCTGGATTTCTAGCAAAAATCCAGCAATGACCAACCGCAGGGAGTGCTTAGCCATAACAAACGATCTCCTCCCGTTTGCACCGCTCTGCGAGCTACGAAAATGACCAGTAGAGGGGAGGAGCACGTTGAACTCGACATTGGACTGTGCAGAGTGTTCCATTCCCTACTCGTTACTGACTGACTTAGGGCGGTAGCGCAACCGCTATGCACCAACGGTGGAGCACTGCTTCATAATTCGGGGCTTTCGGAGTGTGCTTTCAACTGTAGGTAAAAAATGCTAGCGCGGGTGGAGCGCTTGGCCGGGTAAAGCACCGATCTAACGCCTCGAGCTGCTTTTAGGCCTCTGAGGACGACGACATCGTCGAAACGTCGGGCCATAATAAACTTACCACCTAAAAACCTCGTTGGCAGAAGAATACACTGAAATACTTATCAATAATATTCTAGCCGTACAAAAACTTCATGAGAAAAGGACGACTGATTAGTAGTACGAAATAAATGCACTGGCAGTGTGAAAATGGTCATAGTGATGGATTGAAGTGGTTCTGATTAATTTCTTCTGTGTTTGGAGACGTTCGTTGGTGCGCGTTTACCTTCTGTTGATAAAGTTGAGACGAAGCAGTTTACTAGTCACAGAATACGACCGCATTAGGGTAGCACTGAGTAGGCGAGAGCCGCCACGGCACTATGTGACGGTGGTCAAATCGAGCTGTCCCGTACGTCGAGGGGGATGCTAACTTGCTCTCGCGACAGATAGTGAAATATAAATTAGACAAGAAGAGAAGCGGAAAAGCAATGAGAAATGTGCGAATTTTCTTCTAACTAACTAAACAGATGAGTATAATACATTTTGATTTCTCGCAAATTGGTGATATTATTACAACACACATATGCGATATCGTGCTCATCCATGCCTTCTGCAAGCTTTGCTCTTGCACGGTGCTGGTGCATCTCGTTTCCGATATCTTCCATGCTGACGTGGAAGGTTACGTCTGGCTATGTGCCAAGGGTAGCTTTCAAAGGTGCCACAACAACAGCAGCGCACTGCAATTGAAAAATGAATGAAATATTTGAATGAGGCAGATAAAGAAGTTTAAACTCCTGCTCCGGTGGTTCAGTATGGAATGCCACAGTACACTAGTACGGCCGATTTTTTTACCTCAAACATGGATGACTATACCAAACCAAATTATTTTAAGGCACTATCACACTGAAGGCGCAAGGCTGCTTGAAATCAATGAAATATGATAAAAACACAAAGAAAATGGGTTATATACTAACTGTGCCTCCCACAGCGGATTAGATAAGCTTGAAATTGATTCAGTTCAGTTTCCTTAAGCCTCAGGTGGTATCGAGGTTATCAGCTGTCATAACAACGTTTTGTTGCGATCAAAACTCTAGCACCAGGCGGTACTCCAACCCGCACCTTCTCCTGACCGGGCGAGAATGATCACCGGCGCTGTTTGATCGAACGAAACATCCACACCTCGCGGGACCGATCAGCACCCATCCGGGATGAGCCGCCACTGATGTCGGCATGGCTTGGAATTGTTTCTTTTGTTCCCGTGGATCGCACATGATCGCGAGAACATCGCAATAGGGCTTCCAGCACCACGATGACGGTACTTTAATAGAGTGTTATGTTGAAATGGGCCATGTAGTTCTTCGAAAAAGCTGAATTTGATGTTTTATGTTTCTTCTTTTCCCAACTTGTTTCACTATCTTCAACGTTGACATTCTGCTAGCTGTAGGTTCGAAATTCAGTTTGTTCTCTATGTTGAGGACAAGTGCTCAATATGTCAGTATCAAAACAGCGCCATGTAATGGCCCAGCCTTCGGGTCGTCTGAGTGAGTTAGACTGAGCACACCACGCGGTTTTTTATGCTGACGACGTCAGGTGCATCGGGCATGGAGAATGAAAAAGCTAACTGGATTCTTGTGTTCATGCGAACGCAGAGCACCCAATGACGATGTACTCAAAATCAGATCGCGAAACTTGACACTTGGAATACGATCGAATAACGATCAAAACCAGTGCGCACAAGTTGTATAAACGATGTTTCACAAAACTAGTGGAAGAAGGTGGTAGTCATATCTTTAAGGATAGGGGATCTAGCATGTGGCCTGCGACTTATTCTGTACTTTTAAGAAGGCCTTGGTCTTAATACATCGACAACATAGACTACACAACGTACGAGGAAAGAAAAACTGGGGTAGTTGCCGGACCCCTTTCAAAGTTACATTTGAACTCCTAGAGGTTGCCTGGTTACAATGGCAGGTCACTTCTTTCAGGCATGGGAAAACAACAATTTGGACTTTAGAGCATAACTAACGTATATTGTTGTATACGTGTGTTGTATGGCCGCGTAGGCAGAAGTGAACCTCTGCGCTTTTGGAAGCTCCGTGTCGCCCCGCCCACGGGCATCGGAGGGTTCCCAGATCTTACCTTACCCCGAGGGACCCCTCGTATTGACCTGCCGCTGACGTATTACCACACACGTATTGGTCGAACTCCAGCTGTCCGGACTGGCCCCTTTTCCAGGCTTCTCGCCACGCGGCTCCTCGTCTTCCAGACGCCACAGAAGACAGACCCATTCCCAGGGAAGAAACCCGCACACAACATGACATATACACATACCCAACCAACAGCCTTGATAACAAGGGACTTACCCGATTCCTCCAAAAGCACACTTGATACTCCATAAGATTCATTTCCCTCCGCAGTCCGCAAGACATCTAACAACCATGGCGAATAGAATAGAGAATAGAGTAAACATCCTCCAAGGCCATAGTGAATAGACTTCCGAGGAAGCGGGGGTGAGCGTAGTGCTCACCAGACCCCGCGACCTTCTTCTGGCGCTCCTACCCGTAGTGTGGACGTAGTGTGTTGCAGGAGCGAGGCCCCACGCCAGACATCCGGAACGAAGAAGGGAGCGAGTGGTCGGCAGGCCTCGTCGCGGGAGCGCAGGACATCGAATGCAGCACGCGCCTGTCGAAGGAGACGGCGCGCGCTGATCGATGGTGCCACGTCACCGGCTTTCCCATCCTCCCAGGCCGATCGATGGCGCCCCATCGGTAAGCTACCGTGGGAAACAGCGCGCCTAGGTCGGACACGAACCTAGGAGCGGTCGCGTTCGCGACATATAGTAAACTAAGGGCAAAAGAAAATGAGCGTTATAGCAAAGGTTACTGGCCTTAGGTGATTTCTTCGTGTTCAAATGTTCAGAATCGTTGTGCCCAAAATTTCGTAATGTTATCTAAGAACGATTAGCAGCGGAGTCGTCTAAGAGCGGTAATAGCAAACAATTACAGATGTCATAAAAGCTGGTGAGGTTAATGTGGTCCAGTATGTTAAAGCGACAATTTCAATTGTGGTATTCTGATATTAGACAAATGCTTTGCTTGCTAACAAAGACATCAATCCGTTGTTCCTCAGACACATGGTAGCACTTGTGCACATATGTGCGCTCACTGGCACCGAGGGCTGGAAACTATGGCAAACAACTGCGAAAAGAGCCACCTGCAGGGAGTAAGGTTTAGTACAAAGCATTGTAAAGACATTCAAGTCAACAAAAACCAACTCCCACCACCTTCGCCAGATTTTTAGAATAAATAAATCACATTCATCCAGACGGACTCGGCCAACGATGCACAGCCAGGACAGTCTTTGGAGCGTCTGTAAAGAGATGCTGGGGTGAAGCATCGTCCTGGTCCGCCTCATGCTCTGAAGGAGACAGGCAATCATTGTGTGATGTTCATCGTGATCTGATGTCGAAACACTCCATGTGCCTGTTTTGCAACTGTTTCGTGGAATCGGTTCGTTGTCTTTAGCTTTTAGAATGATTTGTTACTCCTTAAGCTGGTAAAAAGCCGTTTAACAACATCCGTCTCTGTATGGGGCTGTAGAACAGACTTCCATCCCATTATACCTCTTGCAATTACAACAATGAAATGGTGAGAACTGTTTAGAATGACACTATGTATTCAGTTTGCAATTCAATTTATATTACATTTCAATTCACCATTTACAATTTATTTTACGTATTGCAAGCAATACATACATATGAAGCGCTCATTTTCGCCATAGTGTAGGGATGGTTGGCGCTATGCGGCCATAATCTCGCACATGTAACTCATCTTCGATGTTCAGTACGGAATTGTGGCGTGTTACGATTGTCCTGCTCACACTGCGATCGTACGGTACGTTTACGGTTATAACTCTCTACATCACTACTATTACTTTCCATACGGCTCTGAGGCTGTGGGCAACTTTTTAGTGACATACTGATATTGGAAACTATTAAGATCTTTTGGTGCGCCTATATGAGGGATGCAGGCTGACCGTAAGATACGGGGCGGGCGTGTTGTTTCCTCGTCGCGACGTTGAGCCTTTTTCCGGGAAAGTAGGTACGAATTGTGTTCTAAACAGGAGAAAAATGCCGCGTTAGGACAGATGATAGAGAATGATACGTTCCGTATACATTGGGATGAATGCACACATTTCAATTTACCAATAGTAAGGTATATGTTACACTTCGGCGACCTGTCGCCGACAGCGTGTAATGCCCTCCGCACACTTTTGCGGCAACGCGGCAGCCCTATCTTTAGCATGGGGCGACACGCAGAGTTGCCGCGCGAGGCAAAACTAGCCTCGCGCGGCCTGCCACTGATGTGCCCCTACGCGGCAGATGCGGCAGACGCGGTGCCGCCTACGCGGCAGACGCGGTGGCAGCGGCAATAATTCTTCAAGGCATTGTTGCCGCATTGCCGCGTTGGTGATTGAGCGAGCGGGAGGAGTGCCACGTTAACTTTAGCACGCGGCAGTGGAAGCCGCGTACGCGGCTGTTCTGGCCTCTGCCGTGTACGCGGCTGCCGCAAAAGTGGGCGGAGGGCTTAAGCCAGGCATGACGAGCTAGACAGCGCACCTACAGTCTGTTTCTCTTGCGCCGACCGCGGCGGTGCGCCAACAACAACTTTTCACTGCGCACCGCACTGCGACATGCCGACAGCGTCGGCGATGTGGAGTAAGGGCGTATGTTATACTTCGGCGGCGTTGCGACCCGTCGTCGACAGCGTCGGACAGCGGCGACAGAAGGGGTGCATCAGCTGTCTTGTAGCACCGGAGCGCATTTTTAGCGTCGGAGCGCGTTTTCAATGCCATCATTTGGTAACCAGTCTGCGGATAGAAACGCTAGGTGATCACATCTGCCTCGAATTTAGGTTATCGGCGATCATCCGTTTTCTCATGCAGTCTTGAAAGACTGGGACTTCGATCAGCGAAAGAAAGGGATAGCAGTGAACGGTATACGACGGCGATACGGTGTTTCAGCGCAGAATAAAGGCTTCTTTTCTTATTAGCTACATTTGCTTATGGCTCTACAGCACCGCGTGATAACGTTTTGCTATCCTCCCTAAAGAAATTCCCCATCGGATACGAGTTCAAAGTGCCCCAGTTTTTGCTAGGCGTGAGTCACAGGTTGAATGCTGGCATATATAGCGTTGAAGCTAAGTGCTGATCGTTTGAAACAAGTCTATTCTATATTTTCGAAAGCGGACCACTTTAATTCACCAGACTTTATTGCTGATTAGTAAACAAGGTGCATGCGTGTTATGCACTGATATATATGTCTTTCGAAAGCAAGGACGCTAGGAGACGGGTTATACCACCACCACTGCACTAAAAATTTAATAATGAGTTTTAATTACAATGGCTATAAGGATAGGATTCCATGTAGAAAGTATTCGAATTGAAGATTTGAGGCGGGATCCCGTCGGCAGCCGCGTGAGCGGTCATGGATGTGCAGGCTGCGTTCAAAACTGTTCTTCGCTCTACCAACTTTGCGGATCGACTCGCGAAAGGTCTCCATGGCTTCGGCTGCCCATGAAAACGTTGTAGAGATGAAGGACTAGCCGAAGGGGTCGAGCGTTCTACCCCCTCGTCCAACTGGCCCGCCCGCCTCCAGCCCCTGGGCTTGTTTGAGAGTCCAGTGGCTGCCTTACACGCAGACATTTGCCACGCCTCTGTTTAAGGGGGGGGGGGGTAGAACGCCACTCCGCCCTACCCGAAATATGAAGAAAAGCAGATGTATTACAAGCGACATGCACTGGGGCCGGATTCATCAACGACTTACAGTAATTTAACGGAGAAGCCGAATTCCCTGATAGCGCGGCTTATCAAGCGATATGGTGAAGCATCTCGCCGCGCTATCAGGAATTTCAGCTGTATTTTCTCTGTTAAATTGCTAAGAGTCGTTGATGAATTCGGCCCCAGGACTCTTAAATAAACCCAGGATGTGCTGTATCTTGAAGTCCGGTTCAAAAATATTGTCGGCGAAGTATAATATAAGCCTAACGCCCCCTGCAGCGCTGTCGACGACACGATCGGCGACAGTGTTGCACGGGTTGCTACGCACCCAAAGTGTAACTTATGCTTAACCGTTGTGACTCCAGCTGAAAATGCTACCGTGGCGTCACGCAGGGTTTGTACTTCAGTCGCTAACCGACGCGGCGTTATGAATGCCACCAGTATAGATTAGGGGCTCCAGTTGAAGGACATTCTTAGTTAAGCGCAGCAGATGATCGATATTGGAGGTTTCTTAACGTTGCTCCGATCGACGATTGCAGTATAAACCTTGCCCTTGACAACAGCTTCATTTCCAGTGCTCTCCAATTAATCGAGCTCCGAGTCCTATGGAGGTTCCTTGTGGTGCTCCAGATATCATCGTCGATGAATCGAATATTGAATGTATGTTGTATGTTCCACTTTTATTTCTGTATTTGTGAGGAATTATGTTCAAAAATTTTCTGTGTGCTTTGATCGTTAGTGGCTGATCTTGAAACCCCTGAAGTATTTCAGCGTCGTTGTCGTCCATTGCGGCCCATCTAGCCGACTTATACAGGAACAAGGAGAATTCTGAGGGACTGGTATACCCTTTGACTTCAAGCCTAGTGTGTAGCCGCAAGTAGGTGTTTTCGTTTTCAGAGGTCGTCACCGTTGGAGGCAATTCTTATGTTTTCTGATCGGCTTGTGTGGATCTTTCTAATTTTGTAAGTGTAAAATACCAGGCTCTCCAATAATTTTTGTCCGAAAATTTCACCATTTTTAATTTTTTTCAACTTTATTGAAAAACAAGTCTAATCAACAATATAATCACCACAGTTATCCACAACAGTGGCCCATCGATTGGGCAGGTCGCCGATGCCCTTCGCCCAGAACTCCGGGGGCTGCGACTCGAAGAAGTCCGCGATGTCGGATTTGAGGTTGTCGTAGTTGGTGAATTTTCTTCCGGCCAAATGGTGCTTCAGCGGGCGGAACAAGTGGTAGTCGGAGGGGGCGAGGTCCGGGGAATACGGCGAATGGACAACCGTCTCCCAGCCGAGCGTCGCCAACTTCTGCTGGGTCTCCTTCGCCACGTGGGGGCGCGCGTTGTCGTGCAGCAGGTGGACCGAGGCCCCTCGGGGACGCTTTTCTCGGATGGCGGTGGCTAGTTTCTCGAGCTGATCGGCGTAGATGGAGGCGGTGACCGTCCAGCTTTGCGGAAGCAGCTCGAAGAACAGCATCCCCTTGGCGTCCCACCAGCAGCAGAGCATGATCTTCAGCGGGTGCAGGTCGGCTGTCGGCGTCGTCGGCGGCTCTTCTCCGCGCGGGATCCAGACGGCACGGCGGGCGACGTTGTCGTAGAGGACCCAGTTTTCATCCCCAGTGACCAGGTCCTCGAGAAACTCCTTGCGATGCGGGTGACACTCGTAGTACACGAACGTACGAATTCGATCTTGGTCCATTTTAGCTTGTACTGGTAGCTAGACGCGGCGACTGCGCCTTATATGCCCCTAGCGTGGTACTCTGGGGAACCTTCTAGAAGGTTTTTATACTTGCCTGATATTATAACACTTCTAAGGAAAATTGTGGAATTTAAAAAAATTTCGGACAGGAATTATTGGACAGCCTGGTAGCCTTTTTGTTCTTTCAAGTGATTATTTCAGCCTCCAGAAAAATTTCGCTGATTTACTGCTGATCGTATGCAAAAACAAAGAGCTGGAACTTATGCAGCTTCTTGCTCGCTTCTTAATACAATGCTATATGCCGCTTAGTGAAGTGAGTATTTTTCCACTTATTCTCTTCTATCACCACCTAGATGGCCATTGTGTCAATCGCTAATTAAGCCTCACTGAAATCAATGTCTTGCGATTCTGACACAAAGGAAAAAATAGGCATTCGAAATAGTAATTTATGAACTCAAAGAGGCCCTAAAATCGAGAAGAGAGCAACTGCACTTAGAGTTCAGAATGAG
Source organism: Heligmosomoides polygyrus polygyrus (assembly GCA_947396885.1). Classification (NCBI taxonomy): domain Eukaryota; kingdom Metazoa; phylum Nematoda; class Chromadorea; order Rhabditida; family Heligmosomidae; genus Heligmosomoides; species Heligmosomoides polygyrus. The sequence continues at coordinate 87,873,126 of OX377202.1, forward strand.
TATACTAGCTAGATATCAACTAGAGCACACTGCTGTATATCGAGCAATCGGAAAATGATTTCAGAACTTAACTCTTTAATCGTATTCCGCACATGACGCGCGGCAGTTCAGAACACAGTTCAGAGTTAGTACTTGATCACAACCCTAGTTAGAGCTTCATATTTCAGCTACAGAGTGGTTCCTAAAATGTATTCTTGGAAATCGGCATTATGCGTAGTCTTTTCGATGCTTCCAAACGCATCGCCCGCGAAAAACTGCAGTCTTCTCTCGAGCAAAAGTTACTCCTGTTTCGTTAATCAATCCTATAAATTTTCTTTGGTTACGTCGTTGCGGTAGCGCAGTTGGAGGAAGCGCAGCTGTACCCCGCTTGTACTACGAGGTTCTTCTTTGGGATGCTCTGAAGGCCAACCTGCCTTGCTTCCCAACCTGTCTGGAAAAGGCCTTGCTCCACGTCAGCCTTTTTTCGAAAATCTTATAATTCTGGCAAGGTTACACATTTCGAGCAATAAAGGATGAAGAAGAACCACTTCGTTTGGAAAGGTGATCCCCCTGCTAGCCAATGAAGACGCGAGTTGATAGGCGTTAGAGCGAAATGCTCCGAATATCTGACACGCGCTTCCCCTATATTTGTGTGAGTTTATATGGTCGTACTTTGATTCGAAACAGTTTTGTCTGGCTAACCGTCTAATCAAGAATTAGAAGACCTGTGGGGGATTTCCTGTAGCATATTTTGATTTTTGACAGAACAGATCGTTTAGATTTCATTTTATGCGTTTTTGATTCCACCATCTGCACTGCTTGAGCGTATTTATTTATTTATTTATTTATTTATTTATTTATTTATTTATTTATTTATTTATTTATTTATTTATTATTTATTTATTACTGCACCTGAAGTGCGCCTGTTAAAAACAGAAAACAATAAACATTGTCAGTCAACCCAATCCAGACTAAACTTCAAAACATTTGAACCTGAACAAAATAGAAATTGGGAGTTTGGGAGCACCTTCATTATCATTATCACAAGTTTTGTTCTTAAGAAGTAATAAACTTTCACATAATTTTACAAAATGTGGACTGCCTGCAGTCCATAGTCTACAAGCTGTTCACTCGAGTGATCCTAAATAGGATATCGGAACGCTGGACGAAGGACAGCCATGCGAGCAAGCAGAATTTCGGAGAGGATTCAGCACGATCGACCACATGAACACCATTACGAAGCTCATCGAAGTCTCGCGAGAGTACAAGCTGCCGCTGTGCCTTACGTTCATCGAGCTGAAGAAGGCATTCGACTCCGTCGAGACTGAAGCGGTCATGGAAGCCCTGCTCACCCAGGGCGTTCCTACTCCGTACATCAGAGTCCTTCGAGAGCTGTACAGTGGATTCACGACCAAGATCTCTCCATTCTACAACGACGTCGTCATCGACGTGAGGAGAGGGGTTCGGCAAGGGTATACCATATCCCCGAAGCTCTTCTGCGCCACCCTCGAAAACGTCATGCGCGAACTAGAATGGGAAGACATGGGAGTGAAGGTCGACGGCCGGCAACTACATCATCTTCGCTTCGCTGACGACATCGTGCTCATAACACCGAGCATCAGCCAGGCGGAGCGAATGCTGGCCGACTTCGATCGTGTATGTGGGAATGTTGGACTGCAGCTGAATCTTACGAAGACGATGTTCATGAGGAACGGACGAGTTTCTGAAGCCGCGTTCTCGCTTGACGGAACGAACATCTCCGAATGCTCCAGCTACGTGTATCTGGGTGGCGAAGGCAACATGGTCAACGACCAAGCGCCAGAGCTGGGCAGGAGGAAACAAGTGCTTAGGGGGCTGGAGCGATTACAGAAACAACTGTTGTATGGGCCATGAACACATTCAATGTGCTGCCACAGTAGAAGTATTAGGTTGTAACGAAATAAATAGCACTGAACCACTGTAAATTTAAACAGTTAATATCTTGGCTTGTAGGCAAGTTTATTAATCGAAATAAAAACCTTCTGATTCTACACATCTTTGCCAACGTGGCACAAGCTTCTTTATCCCAGTAGCATAAAAATCAGAAGTTCTGGAATTGACGAAACCTTCGAAGGCACTTTCGGCATCCTGTTGGTATTTGAATATTTTCCCTACCAAGAAGTCGCCAAGATGCTTGAAGAAATGGTAGTCTGTTGGGGAGAGGTCGGGAGAAAACGGAGGACGTGGTAGAGTTTCAATGCTCAGCTCATTCAATTTCTGCAACGTCATTCGTGCTACATGGGGGGGAGCATTGCCGTGCAGAAGGAGAACTCGCCTTCGGTTTACCAAGGCCGGCCGGATATCCTTCAACTTTTTCATCATTTCTTCAATTTCAATGCAGTACTTCTCTGCCGTGATGGATTCACCGGGAGGGAGGAAGCTGTGGTGAATAATTCCCAGCGAACACCATCATACTGTCACCATTACTTTCTTTTGGTGCAATTCCGGCTTCGCAAAAACCTTGGGGCTCTCATCGCTGTCCACCCACTGTGCCGATCGTCGCCTGTTGTCCTACATTATCCATTTCTCGTGACAGGTTGCGATGCGATCAAGGAATGGGTCCGTTTCGTTCCGTAGAAGCAGTGCGGACGAGATCTCATATCGTCGGCTTCTTTGCTCCTCAGACAGCTCGTGAGGCACCCATCTTTCCAGCTTTTTGGTCTTTCCAATTTCCTTCAGATGCCGAGCAGCTGTGTTGTGACTGACGCCAAGAACCTTCGCTATCTCCCTGGTACCTTTGTGTGGATCCTTCTCTACCACACCTCTCAGCTTGTCCTCATCAACATCACTATGCCTCCCACGACCTCCATGTTCTTCCAAGCTTCCATCTCCATTCCGGAACTTCTGATACCAACGATACGCCGTCCGAATTGTGTAAGATCCTTGACCGAATGCGGCGTTGATCTTCTCGTCCGCCTCCTTAGCTGTAGTGCCCAGCTTGAATTCATACAAGTAAATGCCTCGGATTACCCTTTTGTCCATCTGCAAAAAAGTCTATAAAACTCTAAAGTTTTCCCACTTTTACATAGAAAATTTGGTACTCACCGGTAGAGCAACGTTTGTGCTTCTAAATGATATGCCACACGTTACGGTTTGTTCTTGATCAAACGCGTAAAGACGCGCCAAAAAATGGCGCGAGCCAGTGCCATTTAATTCGTCACAACCTAATAGAAAGTGTGGCGCATTTCGAGAACATTAACCAACATTAATTTTATCGTATTCTTTTTATTTGTGAGTTTGGTAACGCAGTTGGAAGAGACTCCATCTGTCGTGTGCACCCGATTACATTCTCTTGGTTCGGGTTTCCTGCCTAGGCCAACCAAACTTTAGATACCTTCAAGGACGATGAATTGCTGTTTGGGAAGGAGAAGAAGCATTGACTTGTGCATCGGCTGGCCGTGTGAAGTCATTTTATATGCAAAATACGCATTCAAATCACTTTTAATGTAATCAGCATGACGCATGAGCATGCATGACGTATCCCGCACAGGGATTGAGCAACTCCTGTCATTATTCTCTCTTTTATTCTCAATTTTCATTTCTTTCCAGGTGTGGTCCAAAGGCGAACTGCTATCGGCAGTTATATCGTGCGGTAACGTGTCGTTGGTGACTGCACTTCGAGAAGCTGGATGCCCTATCCAAACGCCTCATCTACGTGCTCTACAAGACTCCTATTCTCCATCACTTTTTGATGCGCTCTTACTCACACCTGAATGCACCACATGTCTTCTAACCGAACGCTTGATTATCGAATTGATAGCAAGACGATCGTGGAGCTATTTACTGAGGTATGTCCGACCGGTTCACCAGTTCTCGTTTCATTTTTGTTTTCCCTCCTTGGCGAAGGGAAACAGGTTCTAGTTCTTGTGAGTTTCTTACATTTTTTTTTTGGAGTTCCTTAGGAATATAGTCCCATTTGAGTCGGAACCACTCAGTAGAGGAATTTATGTACACTTTGACGTTTATTTGAAGCAGTTGTAGAGAAAGGATGCACGCTTTAAAGGATAGTAGCTAATGCTGTGATGCATTCTTATTCTGCATAATACTTCTGCATTCAGAGAAACAGGCATACGGTATTTATTTGTTTATTTTATCCGTGGATATATAGAAGCATGCAAATAGAAGCAAACAACAAACAATTTCAAACAAAGCAAATTCAAGAAACAATTTCAAAAAATGGAACGATTTTGAACAAAACAACAACAATTAAAGGAGTAGTGAATGAAGGCAGAATGTTCAACAATACAGACATTGCACAGAAATCTGAAATCGTAAAAGTACGACAAGCTATTATTTTAAGAAGCCTCTTTACATACCGCTCAACTTATATATTGAATTGCCTTATTCATTTTGGTATGGCGTTCCTCTTATTTATTTATTTATTTATTTATTTATTTATTTATTTATTTATTTATTTATTTATTTATTTATTTTCAATTCACCCAGAAGGATGCACCGAAGCAATTTTTATAGACGAATATTACCAAGAACACAAGAAACCTTGGAGACAAAATATAGCGAGAGCATTGAGAAGAAGACTCACCATCTATGACGCCGCGCGGCACAGGGGTGTCGCGCCTCCTAGGCCGCCCACGGCATCGGTGGCCACTCCTTGGACGCCCACGGAGGCACGCTTGAGGGATCACAAGTGCTCTCACACAACAGATAAGTAGCTGACAGACGTTTATCTTCTCTTCTAGTCACATTGACACGTTACCTACGGGTTACTGTGACCTCACTGCTTACGTGGGGACTGCCCTCCTACTCCTAAGCGCCCTACGGGGCTATTCGCTCCGGCCAGTCTAGGGCGACGGGAAGATGAAATCCCGGCACCGGCGGCTGTGATGGCTTCTTCAGTCGAGGTCGACGGTTGGGCGGACGAAGCGACGGCCGGCTTCGGAGAGGCGGACGAGCAGGGGGACGAAAGGTGCCGGGCTTCGGAGAGGCGGCCTTTTATGCGGCATTTTGGCGCCCAAATGCGATCGTTGACCACGGGCTGACAGATCAAGCACGTCGTGGTGATAAGTCGAGACGCAGGTCGCGACAGGGGGAGAGCCAGGGGAAGGACAGGACAATCGTGAAGTTGCATAAGAATTCAGATCCAAACCGATCAGTCAGGAATGATGCTCTTGCATTACTAATTTTTCGAGGCATCGCATCTTCTACATACATACATAGTGTCCGCCCCTGTATTAGGGTAATTTATATGTTCTTGCGGTTTTGTAACTTGACTTGGCTCTCCTGATTGAGACGTGTTATCGATTTCGCAATAGGCAATACGAATGGACAAAAGTTAGCTCATGCCAATGCAACTTATTAGCAATCTATCAGCCGTTTATCTCAAGAGATGTGGAATCTTCAAAATGCCACCTCGGTCACTGTCTTTTCCACGAGTTTCAGCTGGGACACACGTCAGCCGAGGCTCATTGTAACCTGGTGCGTCTTCTTGGTAGGATGCACCCTGTGTACGTACCAGTGATAATTAGATGAATCGCTATAAATTGGGATAATTTTCTTTGTCCGAACAACCCAATTCTGGGCGCGAGTCGATGGTCGACAGCGTCTCCCTACTGGCTGCCATCAAAGCAGACGCCATTCCAATCCACTCGTGGCCTGGCGACGACCATCTTCGCTAGCCAACCCACTATCACTCGTAAAGTACGAAAGCTTGGTTTCGTTTGGAAAATACGCCAATGGATTCCGCGCGATTTGTCACATGACCAGCACTCCACTCGAGCTGATGCATGGCTTTTCAACTTACCCCGCGCTCGCCGTTTTGACTGGTTGGACTCGCTCATTATAGGAGGTAAGAAGTGGGTACTGTATGGGTCACATACAGCAAGGCATGTTTGGATTCCAGCAGAGGAGAAGCCGTCGACAGTTCCGAAAGGTGATCTGCACCCAAGGAAGGGGATGCTGAGTGTTTTCTAGGACGTTCATGGTGCCACTTCTGGTGCTACCATTAACAGTTAGGTGTGCCGCAACCAACTACATGGACTCGGCCATGCCCTTCAATTTAACCGCCCACAACTCGACGAGATTTGTTTCCTCCATGACAATGCAAACCGCATACTTCAAAAATGACTCGCCAAAGCTCCAGCTATCAGTATGGGTGGTAACTTCGCACCCACCTTATTCTCCAGAACATGTTCCAACTTATTACCATTTTTTCGATCGCTAACTCACTTTCTGGAAGGAAAACGATACGATGATTGAGCGGCACTCGAATCTCCGACCTCCGCCACTTTTTTGAATCGAAACCCCCGGATTTCTATCGCTACGGCATCCATTTCCTGCCGGAACGATGAAGAGCAGTCATCGACAGAGATGGGCGACTTTATGATGAGTAAGGTTAGTTTGATCCAAGTATATAAAATTTTTAAAAATATTTAAAATCGCAGGAACGTATGATTCACCGTAATGCATATTAGAGAGATGTACAATTCCCAGAGCGGAAAATTTATCATGCCATTTAGCATTTCTTAACTTATACTAGGTCGTTTCTTTTTCTGCGAATGCAAGCGTACGCATTCTCGTCTTAAGAGTGAAGTTCGAAATACCGAAATATTCATTTCGGGCCTAACCTCTTGTTCACGTTTAAAATAAGCACGTGTGTACAAACAAGAAGAACAGTGGACGCATCATAGACCCATGTCCCACCGAGAGGAAAAGGAGTGGACCAGGAACTTCCTGTAGTGTTCTGGTCGTAAATGAAATGCAGGATTAACTATATATTCCAGTACATTGGCAGGTCTGTCGTCTCTCAATGTCGATATCATCCTCAGAAGGCATTCCGTGTGCCCTCGGTCACTGATAAGGCTCACTGCATACTTTTTCTCCTTATTTTTAATGGATAGCTTCCAATGCTTTATCTTCAGCGCTTCCTCGATCTCCCTCTCCACTGTATCCGTCACGTTTTTGTGAGGTATCAAGACTCGCAGTTGCGGAGGTGGATCCCGTGCGTGTTTCAAGGGTGCGGATCTTTGAGAATGGAATATCTTAATAGCTTTGAGGGCTACGCCGTGCTCTTAAATGCTCTTCCGTTCTTTAATCAGGTAGTCTCGCTGTTTCCCCTATGTGTTAAGGTGAAGCGGAATGCCGCTTCAAACCGAAAGGCTAATTTTATATAAAGCAATTAAAACGAAATTTAATTCGGCAATATATTCTCCACAATTACCAGCAACCTTTCTCCAAAGTAGGCGCAAAGATTGGATCCCATCTTCAAGGAAATGAGCTGGCTGCGAATCGAGGAATTTGGTCACCCAAATCCGGATTTCGTCGTAGTCAGGGAACTTTTTCTCAGCCAAGGCGTGCTGCATCGAGCGAAATATGTGGTAGTCGGATGGAACAATGTAAGGGCTGTTTAGCGGATGAGGCAAAACGGTCCAACCAAGTTCCTCAATTTTCTGCTGAATGACTTTGACATGAAGCCCTGTATGCAGCAATGCATGCAGCATGTTGGCAGAGAACGTGTCAACTCGATTTGGATTTCAATTTGGGGTAGGATTTCGAGTAAGATTTGGAGCAGACGAGCTTCTCGGCAAGCTCTCGAGTCGACCTTGTCGGATCAACTTCAGCGGCAGTCTGTGAAAGGTCGCTATCCAGGATAGGGGCCTGTCATACGTGCTCTTCGTCTTCAAGACTTTCGTCGCCGGTGGCAAAACGTTGTAACCACCGCTCGCATTGTCTTTTGAAAACGACATCTTTGTCGAATGCAGCTATCAACGAACGATGCGATTCCGCAGCAGATTTCTTTAATTTGTATTCGTAGAACAGGCAACCGTTTTCTGGTCCGCTGTAGTCTGAATGCAATAATTTTAGAAACCGATGAGGGAATGATGTAGGAAAAATCGGAAATGTAGAAGATGAAACACCGCGAAAGACTAATCCTAAGTGAGCTCAGAACCGATGCGAATTACTGTGAAAGGAAGGCCAAAATGTATGCGACATTCCGTGTGGGACAACCTAATAGAACTCTTCAGGAGTCATGCATATCCCTTTGTATATCACACACCTCATTGGGTAAATCTGGTTTATCGCTTCACAGATTTCATGTCGACTCTCGTTGTAAGGTGGCGATGGAGGTGGTCGAAATACTATTCTCATAGGAATCACCAATCGTTTTATCACAGGTTGATTTCCAAAACGAAAGAATCCATGATGAAAGCCATAGTCAGAGGAAGACCAAAACGCCATCGTTGAGGCTTCCAGCAACGATATATCCTTTCTACCGCAGGATTTCCTTGACCTGATCTTTCACTTCTTGAGAATTCGTGTACATCATCTCATGGTCAGTAGATATGGCGGCTTTGGTAGTTCACCACGGCTGTGTCTATTGCGACTTGTAATAATTGATTTATTACTATATCACGTTAAGAGCACGACGCGAATATCACATCACAGCAGGTTATATAGACAATATGCAGGGGCGGAGCTACAAATATCTCCGATTGTTAGCCGATGGGGCCAACTACCTCTGGTCTTGAAAGGGGGCACCGCGCCTAGAGTGAACTACTTGAGCGCAATCTCTATTACCTACTTGCGGTACCCCTAAGTTATGCCTGTGGATGTTACTGAATGATACTTATCCTAGAGTGCTCACCTAAGTATGATAAGTCATGTCATTCATTCCTATTTGGCCTACATTATACTACAATATACATTCATAAATGTAAACTCTAGTTGGGTATCCACAACACTGGGGCGAGGGGCAAGTAGCGGTAGCGGTAGAAATACAACATTGTGATACCGAAGAGATTGAAGATTTGCATGATATGACAGATAATTAACACACAATCAGGGGCAACAAATTTTCGAATTCGGTAGATTCAGGATTTTCAATAAGACGTCTTCCTTCCGAAGTCCTTGGGTGAAGTTGAGGCGCAGTTTTTGAAGAACGGAAGATGCTGAGTTGTCGAGATTGTGGTCTTCCTTCTGGTACGTCTTTCCATGGTGGATAGTTTTTGGGCTCCATATTTTTCCAGCTGGTTGATGCGTAGTTTTCGTTACCACATGGGGACGTTTTCATTCTTGCATGGTAACATCGGTGAAGCTGGTGAAACCCGGCGCTTCCAGTAGCGTGTAGTCGTTCCAGATTATCAGTCACCGGAATCATCGTGAGCTTCTCAATTTCCTTCATTCATTTAGTGTCATGGCTCATAGCAGAAGATTGAAAAGGCGGTTGAACCTCTGCATTTTTGGCGTCCTTAGCTACATATGACTCCGTCGTTGATTCGGCTATATTCTTATTCACGCAGTCGTGTATTCGTTTAATCGCACATAGCGTGCGTTCGCTGCCTATTGTAATTGGCTGCTTTGATCTGGGTGCGGCATCATGCTTAGGATGGATACATTGAATCAGTTTATCATATGGCTTGACACTACTGATTCCTCGAATCTTTGATTTTAAGCCAATGCAGTTGCGCTTCGGAGGTTTGCCTGCTTCTGTTGCAAGAAAGGAACTGCAATGAGTTCTTTGCTTCTTATTAGTAAAACTGCGCGTACCACTGGCACCTGATATGGTGTAGCCAAAAATGGTAGGCGTCAGGTTCAAACCAGATGGCAGTCTAATTGTTGGGGCCTCGTGAAGAATAACCTGCTTTATGAGATCTTGCCCAACTATTATATCGGGAGAAACCTTCTTGGAATGAAAACTTCTTTGAGCGATAGAAAGTTTTTTCTCCTTGATGAATTTCTCATCAGCTGGGGACAGCCTTGCGATGCTCGATGGGTCGGTCAGCTTCTCCTTGGTGAAGACTGGTATTCGCTTTAGCTTCATGCCGGTGCGAAGGTTCTTCAGGGTTATGTTGACTTCCGTGGATTCGTAAGTTTCCTGAAGCTCTCCCATTCCTGTATTTGTGAAGGATGTTGAGCCCTCAGTTGGAAGCTTTAATTCCTCTTGAAGTTTCCTTTTTATGAAGGTTCTTTGGGCGCCAGAGTCAATCAGGATAGTTACCGGTTGGTAATCTACCTCCGATTCGTTGAATATCAATGCCGAGATCATTTGTGGCACACATTGACTGATTGTCGATCGTTTTGGTCCGATGGCTCTATCTGTGAAATGAGCCGCTTCACATCGTTTGATATTTCGAAGTGATTCTTGATTTCCTTTTGCATGTCGCATGGAGCGGCTGTTCTTCGATGATACCGCAACGGATACTGCTCCTTGATGGACTACTGTTGGCGAGTAGTTTTGCGCTCCGCTAGTACAGTTTGTCTGTCTCTCTCCACTTGTGGTTGAAGTGCATAAAGATGAATGATGATCCTCCCGACATCTTGGGCAAGGACCAAGGATTTTGCAGGATTTTGAGTTGTGCCCTTCCCTAAAGCATTTCCAGCAAAGCTTTCGTTGGCTGACTTCGTTTCTGCGTTCCTCAGGAGTTGAGAACGCAGTGCAGTACTGTGGCGGGTGGAGTTCACCACAAAGGCATAGAGGCAATGTCCCCCGATGCGAGCGCAGCTCGATCTGTCGTGACTCGTTTTGTCTTGAAAACCGGTCGTTGTCAGTATCGTGGGGATACGTTCCGAATAAGGTCGCCGTTGTGAGCTCCGCTGTTTCTTGGAGAGTGATGATCTCGTCAATGGCTTCCGTAATATCTTTAACTTCGAAAGATATACCGGCAACGGTTTCTTTGCTTATCACAGTGCTACAGATGTGTTCCGTAAATTTTGAGAGGATCATGCGGCGCCATACTCGGTCCGCATTGAGTGATACACCTGTTTGTTCTAGGTGTATGATCCGTGAGGTAATGGCGGATAGGGTGTCACGACAACTCCTGGGTGTATCGTGAGCACGCGGAATTTTTTCGATCTCGTTTATGAGAATATCAGCTATACTTTCCGACCTGTCGTACTGCTTCTTGAGGATGTTGACGGCCCCATAGTACTTGTCCCCTATCACGGGTACGTAGGTGATGGATGCTGCAGCTTCGCCTTTGAGAGCCTGCTTCAAGAACAGGAACTTTTCTTGGTCACTTAAACTGGCATCATTGTGTATAAGTGCCTGGAATACGGACCAGAAGGCGTTGAACTCTCTGAAGTCCTCTGAGAAGGTTGGAACCTCGAGAAGAGGTCGTCTGTGCGCGACATTGCCTGCTTGTAAAGGCGCTACCTCACCTGCTGATTCGAAATTATTTCCACTATTGCCAGTAGCCGGCTGTTCACAGCTGGCGGTTTCCTGACAGCTGGCTATTAGGATGGCTTGTTGAGACAGTTCATCCTTTTTGAAATCCACTTTGTTCTGCCAACGCATGACCGTGATGTCAAGCTCGTATGACTCTGCTTGTAGGTAGTCGTCCAAATCCGTCATGAGATTTTCACGCTCTTTTTTGGTAGGTCGTGAGTTTATTGTCTCAATTGCTTCCTTTAAGCAGTTGTCGTGGTACTGCTTGTTGCTCATTACCGTTCTCATCAGGTGGTTTAGCTGTGCTGTCTTTTCTCTGATGTACTCCTCACAATCCTTCCTTTCTTCCGGGAACGCGAATGGCTGGTCCAGACGATTGACTTCTGCCTCGCTTGCCTTAATAAGTCCGCAAGCATTCGTCATTTTTGTCTTGTAAACCTGAATTTCTGCCATCTTTGTTGCTTCCGGCGCGTTTTACCAAAGTTTATCAGTAAACTTTGAATTTTACTTCGTTAGGTCCGAAGTAGAAGTCTCTTCTTGCCACGCGGGACTTTTCGCTGCTCTTCTGGCTTTCTCAGATGAGAATTTGCACAATGAGCGAGCTTTTTCAGCGATTTCTATTGGCCCCTCTGTCGAGGTTTAACCAGAAAGAACTGCTGATTTAATCTCTTTCCAATGAATTGGAAAGAAACTTTTTGCTTCCTGGTAAAGGAAGGCTTTGAAAGAACTCTTGGTTCTCCGAGGAACGCTTAATAGAGTGCTTTTTTGAATTCTTCTTTTCCTAGCGATGGAAAGAAGTTTCAGTTGCTTCCAGGGCTCTCCTGAGAGAATACGGTAGGAAGTCTTTGAGTTTTCCTGGTCCCCCGAGGAACGCTTAATGGAAAACTTTTGAAAGCGTCTTTCCTTGGTGGTGGAAAGAAGTTTCAGGTGCTTCCAGGGCTCTCCTGAGAGAACACGGTAGGAAGGCTTTCTTAAAGTTCTCCTGGTTCCCCGAGGAACGCTTACGGGAGTAACTTTAGTTTCTGTCTCTCACTGGAGAGAGCTAGCGCAGAAACTTTTGCGTGGGTTTGAATCCACGGCTGATGCACCAATTTGGTGGTTTACCACGGCTGTGTCTATTGCGACTTGTAATAATTGATTTATTACTATATCACGTTAAGAGCACGACGCGAATATCACATCACAGCTGTTATATAGACAATATGCAGGGGCGGAGCTACAAATATCTCCGATTGTTAGCCGATGGGGCCAACTACCTCTGGTCTTGAAAGGGGGCACCGCGCCTAGAGTGAACTACTTGAGCGCAATCTCTATTACCTACTTGCGGTACCCCTAAGTTATGCCTGTGGATGTTACTGAATGATACTTATCCTAGAGTGCTCACCTAAGTATGATAAGTCATGTCATTCATTCCTATTTGGCCTACATTATACTACAATATACATTCATAAATGTAAACTCTAGTTGGGTATCCACAACACTGGGGCGAGGGGCAAGTAGCGGTAGCGGTAGAAATACAACATTGTGATACCGAAGAGATTGAAGATTTGCATGATATGACAGATAATTAACACACAATCAGGGGCAACAAATTTTCGAATTCGGTAGATTCAGGATTTTCAATAAGACGCCTTCCTTCCGAAGTCCTTGGGTGAAGTTGAGGCGCAGTTTTTGAAGAACGGAAGATGCTGAGTTGTCGAGATTGTGGTCTTCCTTCTGGTACGTCTTTCCATGGTGGATAGTTTTTGGGCTCCATATTTTTCCAGCTGGTTGATGCGTAGTTTTCGTTACCACATGGGGACGTTTTCATTCTTGCATGGTAACATCGGTGAAGCTGGTGAAACCCGGCGCTTCCAGTAGCGTGTAGTCGTTCCAGATTATCAGTCACCGGAATCATCGTGAGCTTCTCAATTTCCTTCATTCATTTAGTGTCATGGCTCATAGCAGAAGATTGAAAAGGCGGTTGAACCTCTGCATTTTTGGCGTCCTTAGCTACATATGACTCCGTCGTTGATTCGGCTATATTCTTATTCACGCAGTCGTGTATTCGTTTAATCGCACATAGCGTGCGTTCGCTGCCTATTGTAATTGGCTGCTTTGATCTGGGTGCGGCATCATGCTTAGGATGGATACATTGAATCAGTTTATCATATGGCTTGACACTACTGATTCCTCGAATCTTTGATTTTAAGCCAATGCAGTTGCGCTTCGGAGGTTTGCCTGCTTCTGTTGCAAGAAAGGAACTGCAATGAGTTCTTTGCTTCTTATTAGTAAAACTGCGCGTACCACTGGCACCTGATATGGTGTAGCCAAAAATGGTAGGCGTCAGGTTCAAACCAGATGGCAGTCTAATTGTTGGGGCCTCGTGAAGAATAACCTGCTTTATGAGATCTTGCCCAACTATTATATCGGGAGAAACCTTCTTGGAATGAAAACTTCTTTGAGCGATAGAAAGTTTTTTCTCCTTGATGAATTTCTCATCAGCTGGGGACAGCCTTGCGATGCTCGATGGGTCGGTCAGCTTCTCCTTGGTGAAGACTGGTATTCGCTTTAGCTTCATGCCGGTGCGAAGGTTCTTCAGGGTTATGTTGACTTCCGTGGATTCGTAAGTTTCCTGAAGCTCTCCCATTCCTGTATTTGTGAAGGATGTTGAGCCCTCAGTTGGAAGCTTTAATTCCTCTTGAAGTTTCCTTTTTATGAAGGTTCTTTGGGCGCCAGAGTCAATCAGGATAGTTACCGGTTGGTAATCTACCTCCGATTCGTTGAATATCAATGCCGAGATCATTTGTGGCACACATTGACTGATTGTCGATCGTTTTGGTCCGATGGCTCTATCTGTGAAATGAGCCGCTTCACATCGTTTGATATTTCGAAGTGATTCTTGATTTCCTTTTGCATGTCGCATGGAGCGGCTGTTCTTCGATGATACCGCAACGGATACTGCTCCTTGATGGACTACTGTTGGCGAGTAGTTTTGCGCTCCGCTAGTACAGTTTGTCTGTCTCTCTCCACTTGTGGTTGAAGTGCATAAAGATGAATGATGATCCTCCCGACATCTTGGGCAAGGACCAAGGATTTTGCAGGATTTTGAGTTGTGCCCTTCCCTAAAGCATTTCCAGCAAAGCTTTCGTTGGCTGACTTCGTTTCTGCGTTCCTCAGGAGTTGAGAACGCAGTGCAGTACTGTGGCGGGTGGAGTTCACCACAAAGGCATAGAGGCAATGTCCCCCGATGCGAGCGCAGCTCGATCTGTCGTGACTCGTTTTGTCTTGAAAACCGGTCGTTGTCAGTATCGTGGGGATACGTTCCGAATAAGGTCGCCGTTGTGAGCTCCGCTGTTTCTTGGAGAGTGATGATCTCGTCAATGGCTTCCGTAATATCTTTAACTTCGAAAGATATACCGGCAACGGTTTCTTTGCTTATCACAGTGCTACAGATGTGTTCCGTAAATTTTGAGAGGATCATGCGGCGCCATACTCGGTCCGCATTGAGTGATACACCTGTTTGTTCTAGGTGTATGATCCGTGAGGTAATGGCGGATAGGGTGTCACGACAACTCCTGGGTGTATCGTGAGCACGCGGAATTTTTTCGATCTCGTTTATGAGAATATCAGCTATACTTTCCGACCTGTCGTACTGCTTCTTGAGGATGTTGACGGCCCCATAGTACTTGTCCCCTATCACGGGTACGTAGGTGATGGATGCTGCAGCTTCGCCTTTGAGAGCCTGCTTCAAGAACAGGAACTTTTCTTGGTCACTTAAACTGGCATCATTGTGTATAAGTGCCTGGAATACGGACCAGAAGGCGTTGAACTCTCTGAAGTCCTCTGAGAAGGTTGGAACCTCGAGAAGAGGTCGTCTGTGCGCGACATTGCCTGCTTGTAAAGGCGCTACCTCACCTGCTGATTCGAAATTATTTCCACTATTGCCAGTAGCCGGCTGTTCACAGCTGGCGGTTTCCTGACAGCTGGCTATTAGGATGGCTTGTTGAGACAGTTCATCCTTTTTGAAATCCACTTTGTTCTGCCAACGCATGACCGTGATGTCAAGCTCGTATGACTCTGCTTGTAGGTAGTCGTCCAAATCCGTCATGAGATTTTCACGCTCTTTTTTGGTAGGTCGTGAGTTTATTGTCTCAATTGCTTCCTTTAAGCAGTTGTCGTGGTACTGCTTGTTGCTCATTACCGTTCTCATCAGGTGGTTTAGCTGTGCTGTCTTTTCTCTGATGTACTCCTCACAATCCTTCCTTTCTTCCGGGAACGCGAATGGCTGGTCCAGACGATTGACTTCTGCCTCGCTTGCCTTAATAAGTCCGCAAGCATTCGTCATTTTTGTCTTGTAAACCTGAATTTCTGCCATCTTTGTTGCTTCCGGCGCGTTTTACCAAAGTTTATCAGTAAACTTTGAATTTTACTTCGTTAGGTCCGAAGTAGAAGTCTCTTCTTGCCACGCGGGACTTTTCGCTGCTCTTCTGGCTTTCTCAGATGAGAATTTGCACAATGAGCGAGCTTTTTCAGCGATTTCTATTGGCCCCTCTGTCGAGGTTTAACCAGAAAGAACTGCTGATTTAATCTCTTTCCAATGAATTGGAAAGAAACTTTTTGCTTCCTGGTAAAGGAAGGCTTTGAAAGAACTCTTGGTTCTCCGAGGAACGCTTAATAGAGTGCTTTTTTGAATTCTTCTTTTCCTAGCGATGGAAAGAAGTTTCAGTTGCTTCCAGGGCTCTCCTGAGAGAATACGGTAGGAAGTCTTTGAGTTTTCCTGGTCCCCCGAGGAACGCTTAATGGAAAACTTTTGAAAGCGTCTTTCCTTGGTGGTGGAAAGAAGTTTCAGGTGCTTCCAGGGCTCTCCTGAGAGAACACGGTAGGAAGGCTTTCTTAAAGTTCTCCTGGTTCCCCGAGGAACGCTTACGGGAGTAACTTTAGTTTCTGTCTCTCACTGGAGAGAGCTAGCGCAGAAACTTTTGCGTGGGTTTGAATCCACGGCTGATGCACCAATTTGGTGGTTTACCACGGCTGTGTCTATTGCGACTTGTAATAATTGATTTATTACTATATCACGTTAAGAGCACGACGCGAATATCACATCACAGCTGTTATATAGACAATATGCAGGGGCGGAGCTACAAATATCTCCGATTGTTAGCCGATGGGGCCAACTACCTCTGGTCTTGAAAGGGGGCACCGCGCCTAGAGTGAACTACTTGAGCGCAATCTCTATTACCTACTTGCGGTACCCCTAAGTTATGCCTGTGGATGTTACTGAATGATACTTATCCTAGAGTGCTCACCTAAGTATGATAAGTCATGTCATTCATTCCTATTTGGCCTACATTATACTACAATATACATTCATAAATGTAATCCCTAGTTGGGTATCCACAACAGCGGCTGTGTGATGAATGATATTCCGTGTCCTATATACCTTTTTCTCATCAAGTTGGACACTTCAAATCAAATTCGTTTGATGTTTAGTTTGGTGTCGAAATCGTCAACCTTTTTACCTTAGAAGAGTGTCCAGTTTGAATTGAACAATGTTCCATTACAAAGTGCCAATTTATTTATTTATTATTTATTTATGGGCCAAAAAAACATATTGGCGCGATATTACATCAACGAACAGTAAGCAAAACTCATAACTTGAACAAAACTCAGTAGACATTCAAGACACAGAAATGACTAAAAACAAGAAAAAAATAATATAAAACTGAAGAACATACATTCCGAGCGCTCGCTTACAACGCAAATTTTGTAGCCAAACGGCGACAGTGCAGGAGGGAAAATGCTAGGACTGATCACGATAAACGACTGAAGAGAACAATAGAATTAGTATATGCACTTTTCCAGTAACAGAAGTCTGGCGATGAGAGACATTCATAAGCTGACAGCCCACACCAAAGGAAAAGAGATTGGTGGTGCCCTCTCCTGATAAGGCTCCTGGGAGCTGACCAGCGAAAGAACGAAGCATAGCTATAATTGCTAAGCTTGTCTGGCAGCCGGGCTGAGCCTAAGAGGTGTATCCAGTCATAGGTTGAGTTGATGGGTTTCAAAAGCTTAGCGTATACTGTTTATGTTAGAAGGGAACATCATCAAATTTATTTACTCTAACTGCCCAGCAATTTGCCTAGCTGCTTGACGCCTTGAATAAAGTCAAGAGACCGAAGGTGAACAGAAGCATAGAACTCGGAATGCGTCTCTACAGAATTATAATAGCTAACACATATCAGAGACACCAATGGCAGATAGAATATCTATTTCCTTTAACGCAGTCTTTAATTGTGAGGACGTTCGGCACTGAGCCAGAGCTGGAAGAAGATTGGAAATGAAAATGAAAAGGAAAATTTGTAAAAATGGTTTATCATTTTCGAGTGTTTGCGGCCAATGCCTTACTGACTAATCAGAGAGGGAATCTCAGAAGTATATGTAGATGGAGAACGGGTAACGTGTGAAGGAAAGGGGACAGCAAGCACATCTACAGGTCATCAGCGATGCTTTCGTTCGCGACTCGACTCGCTGGACGCATCGCCGATTCGTTGTCGGTTTCGTAGGAGTCCCTTTTTTCGCACTACATTAATGAGCCTCCCTTCCTTTTTCAATGATCTGACAAGTTTCGTATTTCATGGGCGGTGACCTATTTTTACGGATTCTCCTACTCCAAGGTAGAGATTGCTAGGCTACTTTTCAGCGGAGGTCACTTCCTCACAAAATAATTTCTTATAAGATTGTGTTGTGTATAATCGTGAAGCTCATTGTCGCCGTTCAATATTCTTACGGCCATAGCCCTCCTATTTCGTTTTGCAAAAGTGCCAAGTCAAACGTTTGGAATGGTTATTCACCTCAGATTGAACACTCTTCTAAGCAAACCTCACGACTTCGATATCAAGCGGAAAATCGAAAATCTTCCAAATCAAACTGAGCGTCTTCCAGGTTATACTTAAGGCTCTCCCAAAGGGTTAGAATAACTCTTTAAAGGAAAAATTGAGTATGGATATTGAGTATGGATAGGTATTAATTCACCTACCTAACGAGTGAAGACATTTTTAGAAATTTTATGGAAATCTATTCAAAAAATGATTCAGAGCTTGTGTTGACGAGCAGGAAGGCGGTCATTTTTTAGAAACAAAAAAGAGACTGCGCCGTGCCGGTCCTAGACTTCGAGATTTTTATTCGATTGATAGCAAAATTTCTGCTTGCATGGAGTTTCATACCTGTAAACGATACAACAAAAACAATTGTAAGGAACACACTTATTCTTACTTTGATGCTGCATGTAAGCAGTATTTATACTATAATGAAAGAAACATTTCGAACATCTTTTCGAGTGCCATCTCTTCCTTTATTGCACTAAATATTGCCCCCTTGCTATGTTTTAAAACGAAATTTGATTTATTATTTTTTCCTCAAAAAACAAATTACACTCATTCGGGCAGCTGAACTGCAAAATTTCAAGCCAAGTTGTACCAAATTTGCTTTGAACAAAGAAATTATTCTAAGCATCTTCTTGAGTCTGTAATTTAACCTGCAAGAGGCTTGTTTCCATTTAGAATGCTCCCACTTTGAATCGAGGTCCTTGGTTCGGGTCCCTCTAGGGCAGCAAAGCCTTCAATCCCTCCAAGGGATGGAATGTTTAGGTGGAAGATGCATTGGATGGCCACAAAAAGCCATTGCCCAGGTAAAATATGCGTTCAAATTGTCTCTACGATGTGCCGTAGAAGTAGAATGCGTGGCGCATCCCATAGAGGAGACACTGATTCTCCTCGACCATGTCAACAGGCCGTCAACGGTGAAGTTCCAATGCGCAACATTTTCGAAAAGAAATCTGTTGACATAGGCGCAGTAATCAGAGCCCATTTAGAGTGTACCATGCTTTCCACTTCCGCATGGTATCGTAGAACCACATTGAATGCGCATTGATACTGCCTCCACGATCACCTGTATCACCTGTCATTACGTTGATCATCGACTTGCTCGAGCGGGTGCCGGCAGCGTCTCCATTTGTCCTTGTCGCGTGCCAGAGTGCTCCAATGGATCCTCCTCGCTCGAGGGACACGAAGAGCGTCATAGCGGTCGTTCAGGGCTTTAACGAAGAAGTCCGACCAACGTGTTGGTGGGCGTCCTGGCGTTCTCTTGGCATCCCGCGGAATCCACTCGGTGACGGCTCTCGTCCAGCGGGTGTCTGCGAAGCGCATTACGTGGCCGGCCCACCTAATTTTCGACAACTTGGCCCACGCGACAGCGTCTCTGATCTTCGAACGTCAGCAAAGCTCGAAACTCTGGAGGCCTTCTCTCACTTGCGCGAGTCATGTCACTCCGAGCATCGTCCTCTCGATTTCACGCTGCGCGACGCTGATCGCATGTTCATCCTCGTATAGCCCAGGTCTCTGAGGCGTATGTTAGGGCAGGAAGAACAGTGGAGTCGAACAGGTGGGCACGGAGTCGGACGTTCTTCGTCTTCTTCGCGACTTCTTCGACGCTCTTGAATGCTCCCAAAGCCGCTCGTTTCCTCCTGTTCAGCTCTGGCGCTAGGTCGTTGGCCATATTGACCTCGAGACCCAGATACACGTAGCTGGAGCATTCGGAGATGTTCGTTCCGTTGAGCGAGAATGAGGCATCAGAAACTTGTCCGTTCCTCATGAACATCGTCTTCGTAAGATTCAGCTGCAGTCCAACGTTCCCACATACACGATCGAAGTCGGCCAGCATTCGCTCCGCCTGGCTGATGCTCGGTGTTATGAGCACGATGTCGTCAGCGAAACGAAGATGGTGTAGTTGCCGGCCGTCGACCTTCACTCCCATGTCTTCCCATTCTAGTTCGCGCATGACGTTTTCGAGGGTGGCGCTGAAGAGCTTCGGGGATATGGTATCCCCTGCCGAACCCTCTCTTTACGTCGATGACGACGTCGTTGTAGAATGGTGAGATCTTGGTCGTGAATCCACTGTACAGCTCTCGAAGGACTCTGATGTACTGAGTAGGAACGCCCTGAGTGAGCAGGGCGTCGATGACCGCTTCAGTTTCGACGGAGTCGAATGCCTTCTTCAGGTCGATGAACGTAAGGCACAGCGGCAGCTTGTACTCTCGCGAGACTTCGATGAGCTTCGTAATGGTGTTCATGTGGTCGATCGTGCTGAATCCTCTCCGAAATTCTGCTTGCTCGCATGGCTGTCCTTCGTCCAGCGTTCTGCTGATCCTATTCAGGATCACTCGAGTGAACAGCTTGTAGACTACGGACAGCAGGCAGATCGGGCGATAGTTGCCAATGTCGTGCACGTCTCCCTTCTTGTACAGCAAGACGGTCCTGCTGGTCTTCCACTGGGATGGGAACTTGCACTCCGACAGGTAGCGCGTGAAGAGCCGCGCCAGGGTGTTGATGAGCGCTGGCGGGAGGTTCTTCAGGTGTTCGGGTCTGATCCCGTCGGAACCGGGTGCTGTACGTTTCTTCACCGACGAGATGGCGTGTCGGATCTCGGAAGGGAGAACAGTGGGGACGACGTATCCATCCTGCGGAAGATGGCGTGAGGGCAGGTGGGCGTGGCTATCGAAGAGATCGGAGTAGAAGTCGTGAATGACCTTCTCCATGGTCCTTCTGGAAGAGGTGACAGTTCCGCCAGGACGTCGGAGAGCGGTCATCTTGGTTTTGAAGTTGGCGAAGTTCCGGCGGGCATTGGGGATGCTCAGCCCTGCCTCTGCTGCTTCAGCCAACACTTCCGCCCTTCTCTCCTCAAGATCCTCCTTTATCGCCTCTCTGCATAGCTTCGCAAGCTCGGACGTCAGTTGGTAGTTGCCTGACGTTCGTGCTGCTCCACGCTGCCGTATCAGCTCGAGAGTTTCCGGAGGCAGGCGTCTCTTGATGGTCTTCAAGCTCTCGGCTCCCTTAGCACTATCGCGGAGATGGTGCACGAAGTGGTCGTATTCCTCGTCGATGTTGTCCATGACGGCATCTTCCCAAAGGCCGACAAGAGAGGTGTAGAGGTCCCAGTTGATGGTCGTCCTGGGATTCCTCTTCTTGAACTTCGCGGCCTTCTCTCCTTGGCGCGAAAAGCGGAACCTTGCGCGAAGGAGGCGGTGGTCCGATCCCGTGTAGAACTTGGGGACAAGCAGACGTCGGTCAGGCAATACTTGCGATTGAAGATGATGTAGTCGATCTCGTTGTGGAACTGGCCACCGGGGGATTCCCAGGTCCATCGTAGGGAGGGAGGCCTCTGGAACTGCGAGTTTCCATGGATGGTCTTGGTCGACATGATAAACTCAGACAGCCTTTCACCTTGCTCGTTCCACTCCAAACCGTGGGTTCCGATGTGAAGTTCTTCCGGCGACCTTCGTGGCCCGATCTTGGCGTTGAAGTCGCCGACGATCACCTTGTAGAAGGTGTGATCTTCCTTATAGAACTTCTCCAGCTGCACGTAAAAGGCTTCGACCCCTTCGTTGTCGTAGTCGGATGTTGGGGCATATGCGACGAACACAGTCAAAGCTGGCACGGAGCACATCGCTTCAGTCGCAGACGTCCGATTCGGGTTGTCAGAGACTCGTACGAATCGATGTTCATGGCCAAGTGCGTGTTGACGAGGACACCAACGCCGCCTACTCCCCTGCTGTCGCATGTTCCGAGGAACAGTTCTTCTCCGGAGTCGTAGGCGACGTGTAGGGGGGTGGTGTCTTTTCGTCTCGGTCAGTCCGATGACGTCGTACTTGATCTTCTTGGCTTGCATCATCAGGTCCTCGACGGATGCTTCCGATGCAAGTGTGCGGGCGTTGTAAGTACAGATCGTCATCCTAGTCCTTCTCAATTTGCGCAGCCTGGTTAGGCCCTGAGATTTTAGCAGCCTCTCCGTACTCGTCCTTCCCATCGCTGCAGAAATGGGGACTCTTTCGGGGAATGAGGCCCTTTAGTGCTGCTGTGTTTGACTGGAATACAACACGGGTAGCTAGTCAGGCTCTGTCGTGCGGGCGAAGAACTCCGGGCAGCCAGCCAGACTGCCCGAAGGGACGGGGCGAGACTTTTGAGGCGGCCTCGAATCGCCTTACATGTACTCCCAGTCTACCGAGTGCAAGCTTTTGGCCGAGCCGACACAGTTACAATCCGCACAGTCACGGACACATCCACGCACACTGTGCATGAACATGCCGCTCCCACGCACAAGGAACGCGTCGACCCGACACAGCAGGAGCAAGGAGTCCATCCCCTGCATCCCACCTGCGTCTCTGGGCAGTACACGGTCGCATTTGGTTCGCGTGTAATTCCCCTATCCACCACCCGGGGACGCGCCACGTGGAACTGCGACAAGCGGCCCGAGATCCCTCTTAACAAAAGAGCCCGAAGGCTCTCTATCGAGGGAGATCCGTGGGTCTCCACGATATCTCGTAGAAATAGGCTGTGTGGCGCAATCCAAGCCGGGATCGACTCTCACCTTCACTTATCCTTTCTAGCTACTATAGGATTTGCCAACAGCACGTAGCATCCGTTTGTGGTAATCTCATTTCTGAAGCAGAGCAGGCCCTTTGCAACGTCGATTTCCAATCAGCTTCTCCATTCATCCTTTTCGCGTGCCAAGGTGACCCAGAGGAATCTCCTCTTTTAAAGGACATCACATGAGTCTAATCATTACTACGACACTAAAAGGTGTGTGGATGTTCTCCCCATTGAGTGCTCCTATGAGGACGTTCGCTTAATACTCTAAGTGAATCGGTAAACATTTGCGTCGAAGTTTCGAACCACAATTATGCCATGCCTGCCTTTAAGGAAGTTCGTTTCCCACTTGTCCACAATATCGCGCAAACTCTTGAACGCGCCATGCATCTTACCTCTACGGGATGTCGTGGAGGCAATTTGAGTGCGCGTTTGATGTACACAATAGCTTGGGGTGGCTAGCCGATGGACAACACTATGATTTATCCTTCCCAGACAAGTCTGGTACCCATTCATCGACTAAAGGCTTCTGGCTTTTAAGGACAGAAATCGTGACCTCTGGCGGAATTACAGTATGGCGGGAAACTTGAGTCTAAATTTGTCCGGATTTACTCACCGCACCCTGTACGTTCTTCCCTCCCTAGCTGAACAGCACCGAAACCTCTGGGCATAGAAGGCTAGCCAGGAAATCGTCGCCTTCCGCCTTTCACCTCAGCTCGGCTATTCAAGGCCCATTTCCCTTTCAGTTCTTAGGCACGTAATGTGCCAGCTTGACGGTTTTATGGTGCTTCGGCGTGGAGCAATTTCTCAGGACAAAGGATTACCGTAGTCGAGGAATAAGTAATTGCCGGCAATTTCGGGTAAATTGCATTGGAAGGCTCCAAAGGGCTTGATCTAGTGGCGCTGCTTATTTTAAGCGGATTACTCTTCAATTTCTTCTAACTATTAAACGGCTTTTTACTCGTACCATGCGTTGAAGTGATGCAAAGGAGGCGCATGGCTTATTCGCTGAGAGAATATCGCTCTCATTAGCACCACGGATTGAGTCAGGTTCTTTTATAATAAATAAATAAATAAATATGGATTATCTCAAAAGCTACAGAGTGACGAAAGGAGTTTATACTATTTTACAAAACAAGGTGCACGCTGTTTAGCAATGATAGTATTTATTTACGAACAAAGCACAGAAGCACAGGACAAAATAGAAAAATCGAAAGGAGGCAGTCAGAGTATGGCTGCCAGAAGCCCCCTTGGCAATTCAGAGACTTCCGTGCAAAGAGCATTCAGAATGATGGTGTGGTCTGCTCCTTCACTTTAGCCTCGGAGATAAATGTTGCCCATGGAAGCACTAAACGAGATTACAACATCCCGGCAGGAGAGAGAAAACATTAAAAGTGTTACACGTAAAAGGGTTGTAACATTAAAAGAAAACATCAAGTATTTTAACGCTTCGCCATGCTCTAGTGGCGTAGAGCATCGCCACCCAGTTGGTAGTGCGAGTTCGAGCCCCGCTAGGCGCTAGAGTTTTGGTGGCAACAAAACATCGCTACGAGAACTTACAATTTCAGTGCCAGTCACTTGAAGCCTAAGGAAAACGAATTGAGTAAAATGGCCGTTCGTCGATTCCCGAGTTCGAAGTCCTGATGTAGCTTTCTCGCCCAACTGAGACGCCTGTGCCCAGCTGAGACGTTCTGCTCTGCGCTCAGATTACTGTATCCCCAAAGTGCTCCCATGTGCTACTTACCGTCCCTGTCCCAGTTCATTTGTATTCAGGCCGATAGACTGCTGGTGGTTACCGCACTTTGAGGAAAACTACTCTTTTAACGATCAGAGAGCCACTGTACGGGCAGATATGCAGCCTGTCGTGCACCGGGCTGGCCGCCACCGGCATCGGTAACGATGTTCCAGACCAGAGACCACGTGTGTGGCAGATCGGTGGGGACTTCCAGCACGCTAATGCTCTTTACCTTCCAGCCACGCGGCACCAACTACGTAGGGCCCTGCTGCCCCAGCCGAACCATTGAGTCGTTACTGCGATGGACTTTAGCTCCCTGAGGCCTCTACAACTCTGCGCCAACTTCCCCGCACGTCTCTGCGCCTTCCCCTTCTCACATAGTATCGCGATCAATAAAGGTGTTGGCATTCACCCGTCTTCCCGCAACTCCCGCAGACATGAGATAGATATACAGATTTACTATCTACACAGTACTACTTCATAAAACACACACATGACTACGAGTCACGCAACCACCCGCCTAACTCACTAGGGGAATCCCCAACAGCAGCCCGCTAGGGTCCGGCGAGGTCCTGCCTGGGACGTGTGCCCACGAGGTGGTGCTCCTCGCCTCGCACCTGCGGTTACCTCTTCCTGGCGTCCATGCCAGGGCAGATCCTCCTCCAGCTCGGCTCTGCGCTCCTCGGTGCTGCGGTGGATTCGGCTGGAATCTTCTGACTTCGGGACGTCCAGCGGATGTTGACGAGAGAGGACGACGACCGGACACGACCGTCCGGGGCGACAGCAGACGGGAGAAGTGGCGCCCGCGCGCGCGTTCATACTTCGTCGCAACGAATTGAGGCTGCGTATTCGACAGGCGTACGCGGCGGGACCAGGAGGGCGCAGAGACTCTGCGTCCTTCAAGAGTCGCGACGAAAGTCACGACACAGCCAGATTGCCTTGGATTTAAGCAGAAGAGCAAAGCTTCGCATTAATCAATCCCTTGAGCCATGCATTATCCTTCTACCGTATGTTGTGCAGGTAATCTCAATGGATATTTGGCCTAAACAACGATTTGTGGTGGCCAACCAATGCACAAGTCAGAGTTTTATTATTGCCAAAAAATGCTGGTACTAATTCCATGACCTCATAGGAGCGGAAGGCTTTGTTGACCTGAGTGAGTCCATCAAGCTTTACTTTGTTTCCATGTCAAGTTAGATTTTTTCAAGCAAAGCTGGACAGTTTCTCGGGCGAAATTGACACCACAAAATTAAACTGAACGCTTTGGATTGAAGTGGGCATCTTCGAAATTTCACATTGAACTATGCACGTTTTAAAAGGACTGAATTTAAAAAATCGATTTCGAAATTGCTTCAGAGAAAAGCGGTTAAAAAACTGCTCTAGAGAATTGCTGTTTTTTCCTCTAAACAGCCTTCAATAAGCATTTACAGAATGCGCTAAACAAGATGTTCTGGAAAAGTGATCATAAAGGATAAAGGATAGATAGGATAAAGAGCGATGTTTTTCAATCCTTTTGGGATGTGCCACACATTCTACTCCGGCTTTCTCAAAGCGGCTCGTCAATGCTGTGGCCACTCTTTGGGTAATACTCCACGGCGTCACTCAATCCCTTCTGAGGTGCGCCACGCATTCTACTTCTACGGGATATTTTGGAGGCACTTTAAGCGCGTATTTGGCATATACAATGACTTGCGGTGTCCAGCCAATGGAAAGTCAGAGTTTTATCCTTTTCAGACAATTTTGGTGGGTGCCAATTCACAGACCAGGGAGGGAGGGAAGACTGGATTGGCCTGGGCGAAACTCGAACCAAGAAGCTTGAATCCGTTGCAACGGCGTACGCCGACTGCGCTTTGCGTTATTATTAGGTTGGTGCAGAATTGATGTGGGTTTTCTGTTATCGCATTGAGTACATGCCATTTGATCTACAACTTTTCCCGCGACTTAAAAAGCACTCGGAGCCTACATCTCATCCGATTATGCGATTGGTTAACTACTGGATAAGAGGAGGATAAGATTCTGGACCTTTTGGGCAGAAAAGTTGCGGGAAGGTAGCCTCTGCGGTGTCTCCATACATGAATTCAGGTTGAGGAGACGCGATAGCGCATTCGAAGGAGGCGCAGGCCACCGCGTACACCTTGATCCATAGTTCTTTGATCAGATCCGCCCAGCCGACCAAGCCCTCCAAGGTCGCTGAGTTACTGATAGACTTGTTTTGGAAGGCTGAAGCGTTGACTTGTCCATTGGCTGGCCACCGCAAGTCGCTGTATAGGTCAAAGACCTATTCAAACCGCCTTTGTGGCACCCCATAAAAGTTGGATGCGTGGCGCGACAGTGATGTGCATTATTTTCAATAAAACCCAAAACATGTCATCTGAAAGAGCTGACCTATCAAGGTGAAATTTTGTCATTTTTCAATGCATTTTTCGTCACTCTGTGAGACATGTCTGGAATCAGGCGCTTTGAGAATTGCACTGTCTTCGGTTATGTCTGCCCCACTTGAAGCATGTGATCAACTCTATTTATGTCGGCTGTTATGCCCTCCGGAGAACTTTTATAGTGCTCCGTTTGGAGGGCATGACGAAAATAGAAACCAATTTTTAGGATTTATGGCTTTCTGCTTCCACATGCAATTCCTTCGCTGCCTTGCTCTTCTCTTCCCTCCCCTTCCGTCATCATCAGAATATCAGGCTGGCCGTCATTCTTAAACTTCTGCTCGTTTCCTCGTCAGTTCTGCGTCAAATACGGAGCCGAATGTCTATCGTCTATCGTTCCCAGGAGAAGGGAAGTTGAGTTGGTTGTTGTGTGACTGCAGTCAACACATGAGAAATAGTGCCAGGGCCCATCATGTCGAGGTTCAAAGAACCATCATCATTCGACGAACTGAGCCTGCCTAGGTGCCGCTGACAGGAACATCACTCAGGGAACCTGGCAAGCGGTAGCTTACCAGGTTGCCTGAGTGATGACCTCGTCCGAGGAGCCACGCATTCTATTTTTACAATTCATCATCCCACCAACATAAAAGCGCTACTCCGTCCGTCCGTGTGTGTGTCCGTGTGTCACAAACCTGTGTAGGCCTGTTAACCGTGTCAAACATGTAAAGGTAACCCGAATGTACATGTAAAACCTGTCAAGGTTACGCTTACGTGCAATCGATGAAAGTGGACGAAAATCGTCAAATTCAAAAGAAGAAGGTAGAGGGACTTGATCGGACGACTAATGCCGATCGATATTATCGATTTTCCGCCGAAGTTATTGGTTTTCGCTTACATTTGTTCCATTGGGGTGGGAGTCACGCGATTTTGATGGCCGATGGGTCGACTTCACTGCAGGTTGTAGGGTTCAATTGGGCGACCAATGACGATTGATAGTATCGAGTTCTCGACCGGAGTTGCCGATTTTCGCTAAGATTGGATCCTTTTTGGTGGGGGTTAAGCGACCGTTTCTTCGAAAGAATTACTAATGCTCGTAGGAATTATTCCAATATGATGGCGTTCAGAAAGAAACTGATGCAACTTAACTGAATCGACCGACCGACAGTATCGATTTATTGATTTTTCTGGAAGACACAAGAAGACGTTTGGTGGCCTGAAGGCCGCTGAACGTCTGGTACTATAATAAACGAGTTAGTCCGTCTGTGTGTTGTGTCTGTCTGTCTGTCACACACCTGTGTAAACCTTAACAGGCGTTGAGCCTGTGAAGGTAACCTGCACCTAATGGAAAACTTGTTAGAATGGTCCCCACGTGTAAACGATGACGACTGGTGGTGAATAGCCCACTTCGACAAGTAGCCAGAATCAAAAAAAAACCACATCGATCAATATTGTTCCGCCAGTGTTATTGATTTTCGTCTCGATTCGATCGATTTGATGGGAATCAGCGGATGTGATGGCTGACGAGTGAGCTTCATAGAAGGTTAAGGCTTCGATCGGAGACCGATGTCGACTAGTATTATCGATTCGGTATTGATCAATATTATCGACGACCGGTGTTACTAGCTTTTACCCTGATCGATCCTTTGGGGTGAGCGTCACGCGAGCAAGGGCTTCACAGTAGCTGGAAATGCTTGATTATGAGAACGGTATCGATCGGTATTATCGATTTCACAACCGATCATCAGTTTGCCACCGCACAGTAGGTGGTATCGATCAATTAATCAATATCATTGATATTATGTATTTTCCTGCGGATTGGACACTTCGATGTGGAAACCACTTAAAAAAGAGAATTGATATCATCGCAATCAAAATTCTTGCGGTCAGACAGCACTCGAACCTTAAATCTACGGTGCTTAGCTCACGTTCGAATAGCCCTTGACAACTGTTGAAGGTGAGGTGAGCACTGCGACGAGAACCTCTATTCCCTTCCCTTACACATTACCCACTGAAGCTGTCAACCGTGAACGCTTTTGAGTGCAGATCCTTTCTGCGACTTCCTGTTTTGCTTAAGCCTCGGCCTTATTGTGGCCTAAAATGCTGTCAACAGGATAGCCGTTGGTTTTTAGTTTTGCTATTTATTTATTTATTTATTTATTTATTTATACGTGGATATCCACGCAAAAAATAGAACAAACAAAACATGCACATTAAGAACCAGAACAGAGCGAGTAAAAATATATTGCTAGGTACAAGCGGCTGACAGCGGCAACAGTTGGAAGCAAACTATTAAGAAACATCCTGGAGATACTTGTCAATAAGTCTTTTGTATTGCCTTAGCGATTTTGGTAAAATGTTTTCTTCGAAAACTTTTGAAATTCGGTTCCAGCTCGGTCTGTGAAAAACGTAGACCTCGTATTAATTCTAGCTTTTGGAATCTGGATCTTCATCTGACCACCTCTAGTATTAGAGCAAGATATTGAATAAAATTCCTGAAGAGGAAGATCCAACATGCCATTGATCAGCTTATTATGGTGATTAGATCATATCGTTTCCTTCGAAAAGCAAGGGTGCGTAAATTGAAGAGTTTGTTTCTCTCAAGATCCGATGGAATGTTAGCATAATTACACCCATGTACTCTTATCCAGAGCTTTCTTGTAAAGCTATTTTGTACAGATTCCAATCTAGAGATTTCACGTTTGCACTTAGGACTAAATACTGTGGTACCATATTCGAGTACAGGCCTGACATAAGTTTTGTATGCGGGCACCTTGTGAAAGGCCGAATTTGTTTTCAATGATTTAAAGATATTATGCACGATTCTGTCAGCTTTCTTAGCCAATCTTCGCAATGTTGCCTGAAGGAAAGCTTTGTGTCTAGAATGAAACCTAGGTCCCGCACAGTAGGTGCACTAGTGAGTGGCTGATGATCAAGATGATAGACCTTTTGATTGACGTGCTCTCCAATGTGAAATACTTTCGACTTTTGACCGGATAATGGACGATTCCACTTAGCTGACCAATCAGCAATTGAATTTATTGCAGATTGAAGGGCATTGTGATCTTCCTCATTCACAATGTTTTTGTATATTTTGATTATATTATATTCAACAGAATAGCCGTTGGTTTTTAGTTTTTGCTATTCTTTGTTAAAATTTCGTCGCGAATTCTTTTTGTTTTGCCTTAATCACATGATAGTTTATAAGTTATTCTGCCTTAGTCGGGCACTTGATCGACATAGTTCACTAGAACCGGTACAAGTAAGGAATTTCTTTTCAAGGCACCCGAGAGGATTTCGTTTTAGCATCTAAGTAGCCCTCCTTACTTTGGACCATGCTATATCATTATATAGACTCTCGCAACCCAAATGGTGGCATCTGAAATTCCTGCTTTAGTGTCTAACGCTGCCTTTTCAATCCTACATTGTTGACTGGTCTTTGTTTCCTTTACTTTTTTTAGTTGCATGGCATTTTTTTGTTGTTCTCACATATAGTGCGCGTTCTTGAGAATAAATAAATAAATATATAATAGCGCAGTCGGAGAAGGCGTTGGCTGTTGCATGCAGTTCGATGATAATCAGTCCACTTGTGGAGTGCGCCATGCATTCTTCTTCTACGCCATATTGCGGAGTCAGATCGGATGCTTTTACACTACACAATAAAAGAGTAAAACTAATTGTGTGTTAAGCGTGATATAACTGCCATATGCGATGTTTATGCTGGCTTAACAGATACCCGCGGCAAAACAATGGGCTGTCAGTGACAGATGAGGCGGTCGTGTCCGTAGACGGCGTTGGTTGTTCGTTCTGTTTTGCTCCTGTTTGTTTACATGCTTTCGCCCGCGTCAAATTTCGTCGAAGGCCTTTGGCTTCACTGCGAGGCTTTTTTTTTCACAATTTAGCCGCCACTGGGTTCTCGGATCGCGCCGTGCACTAGCCTCTCATCAAGTTGTACTCCAGTGGTTTTCAAGTGGTCCGTTCTTCCGGGTCGTTTTACTCTTCGTGTTTTCACTAGCCACTTAAAGCGTAGGCGATCAATATGTTCTCCTATGCATTTCGTTCATATATACAGGGTGGCTGAAAAGTTCGGGCAATTTTTCAAAGTATTTCAGCGGTACGAAAAAATTACATAAACGAAACAGATTTGCAAACACAAATAACAGCGACTTCATTAGATCAATAACAACAGAATACAACAGAAAAATTCACAACAAGTGCTCAAAATTGCCTACTTTGGCTTCAATACATTTTCGCGGTCGCTTTGGGAAGTCGATGTCGATGGTCGCACACTGATCCGCTGTAATCTCGTCTCAGGACTGCATCAACGCCGCTTTTAGCCGCTAAGCAGTGGCGTATCTTGTAGTAGAGATCTTCTGCTCCATGACTGACCACACCGAATATCCATCGGGTTGAGATCAGGCGAGTTGGATGGTTAGATGTCCTTGCTCCAAAAGCCTGGGAAGAGCTCCTCGCAAACGGCAATCGTGGATTTGGCGGAATGCGCAGTCCTGCTGAGGAGAAAATCCAGTTTCGTGAAAATGGTACGTCGCCCACGGGTCCAGTGCGTCGCGGAGGACACGTTGCTGGTAGCTGGTGGCGTTCATTTTGACGTTGCACTCATGAAGACCAGTGGCGTCTTTCCGGTAGCGCATATCCCACCCCAAAGCATCACCGAGGCTGGAAAATGACTGCGGCTGATGGTCCTTGCTGTTGTCGTCTTCTGCTGACCCTTCTTGAGCAGTTGCCGGCGATTCTGACGGTTGTGAACCGGCTGGACCGCGAATATCTTCTCGTCGGTGAACAGCATCCTCCACAAGCGACTACCGCCGACCAGCCGACGCCTTCGCCTGCATTTCCTCAACCTCTCAGCTTTCATTTCGTCGTTGAGAAAGTGAATGCGAGCGACTTTGTAGTGCGTAATCCCGGCTTTCTCCTGGCAATATGTCAGACTCCTTCTCTACTGATCCCGGGATCCATAGCCATCTTTTTCATGGACACCTCAGAATTGCGGCGAATGCGACAACGAACCTTGTTGATGTTCTTCGGTGTTGTCGCTGTGGTGGGACGGCCGCTGCAGGGACGCTCCGAGGTTCCGCCAGTCTCCTTGTAGCGCTTTACAGTCTTGTAGGCGATCCTTTGTTTGAAGCCGGTTGTCCGAACCATGACCGCGGTCTTCATTCCCGCCTTGTGCAACTCGACGACGGTGACACGTTGACTTTCACGAAACATATCACAATCACAGCTGAAGATAAGAAAAATGGAGCAACACATTCTAGATCAAAATTGCGCGAGGAATACAACGGAAGCAAAAGAAACAACCAAAAACTTCAATTCCAAAGCCAAAAGTAGTACCACAAAAAATTGCCCGAACTTTTCAGCCACCCTGTAGACTGAATGACGAAACGTCAGACGCAGCGACGTGATGAATGAGCGGCTCATGAGCTGACATTTGCAGCAGACTGGTTGCCGCAATGTGCTCAGCTACTACAGCTGGTTGAACTTCTTCGACGTATTTCGTTGGATGATTCGATACTTCTACGCACTACTCACTGGCTCACCAGCTCACGAGAAAGGGCAACGAAGTGATCGTGGAGATTCTTCAAGCGACCTCTATATTGTTCGAGGCCTTGTCTGTGAAGTGCCGTAGTGCTTTCCAAAGTTTCTGGGGACCTCTAGGTAGGCCAAAATTGACTAAGAACTGTAACGCTTCGATGGGGCTAATAAGGCAAAATGACGCATGTGGTGGCCTTCTTGTCCTCAGAAATTACCCTGCAAAAGGTATGGAGCTTCAGTCAAGGCATCTATCGTGTCAGATACGATGTTCTAACTACAGAACTCAGACCACGTAACCATTTTCACGTCAAATTGGACACTCTTCTACACAATCTTGATGCTTCTGGAGTAAAAGTGAAGGTCTTCCGAATCGAAACGAACCACTTAAAGGTTAGACTACAGACACTCCAAGATGGTTAGAATTATTTTCTGTACAAGGAAAATTTGTTGCAACTTTCTTCGAATTTTTTTAGTTCAGCTTTAGGAATGAATGTAATAATTTTATAAAATTTTTATTATTCGTGAAAAAATTGAAAACCGTCAAAAAGCAATAGCAATCGTTTAGTGCGTTAAGTGGTAAGATTACGCCATGCACACGAAAAGCACCTCGTGATTTTTATTTTATTGAGCTTTTCTTGGACGAGGGCATAGCCGAATCTCTCCTTTTGTCACTAAAAATTGGCCGCATTCCTGTTTATTTATAACAACCTCTAAATCGATTCAAATCAGTTTTTTTAAGCCTCAAGTGGCTGGTATCGAGGTTGTAAGCTGTCATAACGATGTTTTGTCGCGATCAAAACTTCTAGAGCCAGGCGGGACTCGAACCCGCACCTCCCTCTAACCGGGCGGGAATGCTCTACGCCATTACACCACCGGCGCCGTTTGATCGAACGCAACATCCGCACCTCGTGGGAGCGAGTCCCGCCTGGCGCTAGAAGCTTCGATCGCAACAAAACATCGTTGTGACAGCTTACAACCTCTAAGTCGTTATTTTTATTTAAAAAATGAGAACTTCATAGAATTTCAAACAACAGGATCACTTATTAGCTGAACAGCAGCAAAACAGCAATAACTTAGTGCATTAAATGGTAAGACATCCCATGAACTCGAAAATCAGCCGCGATTTTTATTCGATTGATAGTGTGAACGTTTCTTACATAAAGCATTAAAGAGAGGATATCTGTGTTCTTCACAATTGTGTTTGTTGTGTTGTTTGCAAATGTTAAACTCCATGCAAACAAAAATTGATATATGTCGCGAAGGTGAGCAGCATTGATACATAGGTGGAAGCGCGCCAGCCAATCGGAAATGGCATTTAATGGGCATGCCATTCAGAGAGGGCGTGTTCAGTCGGTCCCCTGATCGGCTGGTATGTCATGTGCTTGGTTTGTACTCTGTTTGGATATTATTGGCTGGCGTGCTCCCACCTACCAATGCTGCTCACCTACACGACATGTAGCCAAAAATGTTACTATCAATTGAAAAAAATCTTCACCTCTTATACGAGGACTTGGCGCAATCTCTTTTTAGCGCTAAAATATGGCCGCCTTCCTGCTCTTCAAAACAAGAATAAAAAACATTTTCCCCAGAGAACATTTAATTTAAAATTTTTATATTGGGTGGATGAATTAAAACTTTGAAGAAAGTCATACTAAAAATTTTCCTTGAACAAAAAATCATTCTAAACTTACGGAAAGTCTCTAGTGTAATGTTGAAGAAGCTCATTTTGCTTTGAAGTGTTTGCTTTGATTTTGAAAGTCTCAGGCTAGCGCAGAAGAGTGTCCGATTCGGCGTTAAATTTGTGTACAGGGTGCGGCAAAATTACCCGTGCACCTAGACATTTTAATTTTTTTTCGCTTTTTTTCCGAAATTTTTTCTGCATTACTCGCCTGGGATATGTTGACTGAAGATTGTGGAATCCATACCTATTGGAGTACGAAAGGGTTAAGCCCTCAGCACACTTTTACGGCAACGCGGCAGCCCTATCTTTAAGCATGGGGCAGAGACGCAGAGTCGCCGCGCGAGGCAAAACTAGCCTCGCGCGGCCTGCCGCTGATGTGCCGCCTACGCGGCAGACGCGGTGGCAGCTGCACTAATCCTTCACGACATTGTTGCCGCATTGCCGCATTGGTGATTGAGCGAGCGGGAGGAGTGCCGCGTGAACTCTAGCGCGCGGCTGCCGCAAAAGTGTGCGGAGGGCCTTAGGCACCGGCGGACGAAGAAGAGGGGAATGGGGAGATGTAAAAGGTTGCTGCAAGGATTCACGGTGACACGCGCTCGAGACATCCTCTTTAGCGATGGAAACACTCTCACGTTGAATCCAGTCTTCAACTCCCAAAATGAGAGGATTACTGGGAACTCGCTTGCTGATGCTACCGCCAAAGGACGACTTCATTAAACTGCGGAAAAGCCTCAATCCATCATGGTTTGAGGAGGAGTCACATCTTGAAGAAAAACTCCACTTGTTTTCGTCGAAGCTGGCGTGAAAGTCAACGCAGCGGTTTACAAGGATACCCTGGAAAAAGATCTCAAGCCGTGGGCCGATTCGGAGAAGCCTACTGGTGCTTTCAACAAGATCTCCGGCACACCAAGAGAAGGTGGTCCAGGACTGATGCGCCGAGCAGCTGCCTGACTTCCTCACACACGACGAATGGTCCACCAGTTCTCCGGACCTTAACCCGATGGATTATTCTGTGTGGGCCGTCTTAGGAGAAAAAACCTGCTCTACCAGGCACCGACATTTGGACTCTCTTAAAGAAGCGCTTTTGAAATCCTAGGACGAAATTGATGAGCTGTACCTGCGTGCCACAAGTGAAGCGTTTGTCGAATATCTGAAGAACTGTGTGGATGCTGAAGGCGATCACTTTGAAAACTGTTAGCATGATTTGAATTGAATTGCCATGATTGTAGTAGATAAGTTTGATAGTTAGAATTGACCTGCGAAGTTTGATTTCAAAATGCCGTTGAATTTCTAGTGCACGAGCAATTTTGCCGCACCCTGTAGATATGAAAAACACAAGGGCTTTGTTCGCGCCTGCTGTTTTTCTGTAGACTTGCAGTATCGTTCTTGCAAGCCACCCATAAATTGCTCTCGTGCAAGAAACGGCTGCTGAGAAGACGTAGCTGGCTGCCAGCCGACTAGAGGAGAAGCTCTCCTATCAATTTTTGGCACCCCCTTGGGATGAATCCTCACGAGACCGTTGTCGTCATCAGATCCCAGCGCCTTTGTTCTTGGTCGCATGCGTCACCAGTTCCTTCTGAATAGTTCGTGCAGAAACGTCGACGTCCACCGCAAGGTGCCACTTAAGGCGTCGCCCGCCTGCAGACGCTTTTCAATGGGTGCCCCAAAAGTATGTGAGAGAGTGCGGCGCGAATGTGCCGGGTATTTTTAGGGAGCCGAAGTGCAACGATGTGTCAGCTGGCTCCCTAGCTCCCTTTCCCGGTGACGTTCGTCTAGGAGCGAACAAAGGACGGCGATTCCAGTCGAGGTTGTTTACAGCCCTACGCGGCTCCCAAGGTGTTCCTCGCCATAAGCGGGAACGGCTTGGAATTCGTCTCTGTCCCTCAGGAATAGCGAGCGCGTCGGCGTGAGCCGTTTCGCTCACCGCCACGCTCGCGTGCACATTTTGAGCAAAGAGAGAGGTGTTCTCTATTGATCCTGTTCTCTTCAAAGTCTCACTCTGTTCCATACGGTGGTATTATCTTACATGGGAGCTGGAAGATGTCTCTTCTTTGTGTGTTCTTAGCATAGTTTAAGAAATGTTTAACTTTCCAGTGATTAAAGTCAATTTCTTGCAGACTTGGATTATGTTCGTTCTGTAGTTGAGTGTGGAACTACAGTTTTCAACAAATATTTGAAAACGGGCATAAGGCTTTAGGAAGGTGTACAAAATAATTTTACTAGAAAATTAGTGGTACGCTGCTCTGGTGTTGACTCTCGTCATATTCCATGTGGTTCAGTGAGGAACGTGAAATGTTTTGTTGCCCTGCCGGGAACGAAGAAGGCAGAGCAAAGGCCCAATAATGGCGCTCAAAATAACCAGCGGAAGACCAAACCTCAACTCCACCACGAAAAAAAATTTAAATAGGAAACTCGATTTTATTTAAATCAAGTGCTCCGTCACGCCTATCGGCGTGCCTCGCACTCGCGCGCTTCGCATGATGTTACAGTATCACTAAGCTAAGGACAACCACATCAAGCTAGCCGCTCTTTTTGTACAGCTTTTTCCCTACCTAGGAGTACAGAAGGCTCGCAGTACGTATAGTATGTACAGTACCGGACATGCCGCTGCGTCCAACAAGCACAAGCGGCGCAAAAGATGAGAAGCGGCGCAAAAGGGCGCCGGAGAGCGCCGTTTTCCGCTCGCCACGCGCCGCGTCTGAGGCAAGTCGCGTTAGTGCGCGGCGTCCTCGACTTCTGGACGTTAGACGGAATGAAGGAGCTTATCCATGCGTTCGAACGAGCATGGCCTACTGTTTGGAACTAACTTCCGGCATGGCGCGCGCTCTGAACAATGCATGTAGGCCGGCAGAATCAATCGAGTGGGCGCGACCACTCGCAGAGTGACGTTAGGCTGATGGGCTGATGGAAGGAGCCTATCCATGCGTTCGGACGAGTATGGCCTACTGTTTGGAACTAACTGCGGGCATGGCGCGCGCTCTGAACAATGCATATAGGCGCGGCAGAATCAATCGAGTGGGAGCGATAACCTGTAGAACGAGCGACAGCTTGAACAGTGAGCGCATGGGAAGTTTTAACGAAAATGCCTAGCCTTCCTACTCAGGCATTGCCTCTAGGACTGTCCAGCTTGTATCTGGAGTGCGCCGTGAACAATGCATATAGAATCGAAGCTATCAATCGAGTGGGCGCGGAAGCTTGTAGAGTGCGCGTTTAGGGAGTTTTATCAGAAATCCCTAGCCGCCCTACTCAGCAGCTGCTCTAGGACTGTCCAGCTTGCATCTGGAGTGCGCAGTGAACAATGCATATAGAATCGAACCTATCAATCGAGTGGGCCGACCGCTCGCAAATTGCACGCGCAGGCGTCTTTGGAGCGCGATAACTCTGTTAAGTGTGAACCCTTCCGGCTACAGCTTGTGGATTTTGTTGCCAGTAAAAAGCTCTAGCAGCTAGCCGAAGCACAGCGAAGTAGCCTAAGAACTGACAAAGTTACGGTGGTGCAAAATGCAGGTCAGGCTTGTGTGGCACGATTTTTTCCAAATTCAGTCGACCCCTGCGGAAAGACGCGGAGAGCTAGCATCTTACAAATATGCAGGCGAGCAGAACACTTAAGGTTCTTTACGAAAACGTGCTTACAACTCCCTAGCGTATTAAATTGCCTTAGTACCAGCTGCCGCCTTGGAGCGGCGGACGGCAACAGTAAAGATTCTTCCGCCCTTATTCCTTCCATTTTTAAGCTTTCGGCACTTGCAATGACACTGTTCTGTTCAGCTCGATGAGCTCTATCGAACGGTCTCAATCTCGATCAGTTTTGGAGATATCGATTTTTTGACAATTTTGCATCGGGGGTGAGGCCGCAGCGGAGGGCCGATGACGTCACCGAAAACCAATATTTTGGAATCTGGCCAAGTTGGACACCATTCGATAGCGCTTTTGATGGTGAATGGGACGATTTTACGTAGTGTCGAGAACTGTGATGTGAGCGAGTAAGAGCGAGGAGGGCATGATCATTGTTGTGATAAATTGTGCGCGCGGCGTCTTCTGAGCGCGATAGCTCTGTAAAGTGTGAACTTTTCCGGTTGCAGTTTGTGGGTTTTGTAGGAAGCAAAATGTTCTAGTAGTGTGCCAGAATACGGTAATGTAGCTTATGATTGCAAAAAGTTACGGTGGTGCAAAAATGCAGGTCAGGCTCGTGTGACACGATTTTTTCCAAATTCAGTCGACCCCTGCGGAAAGACGCGGAGAGCTAGCATCTTACAAATATGCAGGCGAGCAGAGCGCTTAAGGTTCTTTACGAAAACGTGCTTACAACTCCCTAGCTTATTAAATTGCCTTAGTACCAGCTGCCGCTTTAGAGCGGCGGAGGCAACAGTGAAGCTTCTTCCCCCTTAATCCTTCCGGTTTTGAGTTTTCGGCACTCGTAATGACACCGTTATCTTCAACTCAATGAGCTCTATCGAACGGTGTCAATCTCGGCCAGTTTTGGAAAAATCGATTTTTTGACATTCGCGGCGAAGAAGAGGGCGCCGCTCTAGGTCGCGGCAGAGGTCTCCGGACTACTGACTGACGTCAGCCTGGGCGCGCGAACGGAGTTTCGCACGACGTCTGGCGTCTCTCACTGCTAACCGGATCTGTCACTCGCAGCCGCAGCGTCCGTTCCGCCGTGCTCCTCTGCACGTGATGGGCTCTCACCGCTCTTCAACGGAGCGCGCTTTTACGGCACGGAGTGTGGTGCTCGTGTCTCCATTGGAATTTGTTTCACTCAGTGGTAGTAAACCATCTAGTTGAAGTCGAAGTGGGGTTGGAGATAAAGTATAAGTTAAGGGAATGGTAGGATCGGATAAAAGAATTTTTATCGATAGCAAATTAACAACAAAAAGGAATCAATATCAAAATGAACAAATATCAAACAACAAGGATCAACAAATATCGAACAGTCCTGGGCAAAAATGGAGACATACATTTACATTGTACATACATACAACGCAAAAGCACATCACAGCACAAAAGCCTAGAATATCGATCAGTTGCTTGATTCTATTTATATTTTTGGCACTAGTTAAAAGTTCCGACTCAACCGGCAAGACTTCGGTCGAAAAGTTTTTTTTTTTTGCTGAAACTTTGTCTAGGGGGGTTGTTTGGAGTGATGATCACGAATCTGATATTCGTTTTTCACGATTCGGTCGGAGACCACCCATGTTAACGGTATGGGTGGTCTCCGACCGAATCGTGAAAAACGAATATCAGATTCGTGATCAGCTCCTCCAAATAACCCCCTAGACAAAGTTTCAGCAAAAAAAACTTTTCGACCGAAGTCTTGCCGGTAGAGTCGGAACTTTTAACTAGTGCCATATTTTTGATGACCTCGCAGTGGTATCCAATTCTGGGCTGACGCACAGAAGTGTGTCGGTAAGTCTGAGAAAATGCCAAATTTGCCTACTATCGTTAAAATCGAAAATGCGTTCAATATCGATCAATGATCGATAATGATTATAATGCTTGTGCTTTTCGCTTGAGGTTAACGGTTAAGATTCGAGGGATGTTTATGGCCTATGGTATTGCAAATGTTCCTGATAATTTATTGAACTATATTCCGTCGACCTATAATAAATGGGTGATAACTAGTAATCTTTTAGAATTAGAGATCTCCTGGACCGCAAACTTTTTATCGGTGATTTTAAATAATTCTGATATAGGTGAGCATTCATTTGCTTTATGTCAAATGTGACTAATAACTGAATACAAGTTAGCCTCACTGAGCCGCTTCGCCTTCTACCCTGTGTCTTCATGAGGCGCACACCAGTGAACGAAGTCGCTCACACATGGTGAAATCAGGGTCCTCTGAAACTGCCAAGTGCTATAGTACCCATCTTGTATCCAGAACCCTTTGGATGCTTTCGGATAAAAAACACAACACAATTAGAAATGTGGTTTCATTGTACTATTCAATCGTTTGCAGCCATAATGTTAGGACGTGCTCGGCATTCTAGTTCAAAAAGGATGCGATTTCGTCTTCAAATATTGTGTACTGTCGTACTCAATTGTCGTAACTCGGTCGGGAAGACCTCAGGAGTGTTGGAAGACCTCTAATATGGACGAGTCAGGCCTCGAAGGTCCGCAGGTGGACAGAGAGACGGCTTCCGTTCATCCTTAGGCAGCTTGAAGTGTCGTTTGAGAAGCGATGCGTTGTCTGCTTGAAGCATGTGACTCAAGATTACCTCTCTCACTCCCAAAAAATCCCCTTCCCTTCCTAAAGTGCATCCTGAAGGCTTCAATGTAGCCTCCCAAACTTTTGCATGCCACCAGCCCTAATGCGCTGGCCGGTCTCAGCCACTGTAGATTTCGCAAGCCGTCATCGCGCTCGGAGACTCCCTCCTCGCGGCCGCGAGCACGTGATTGACACGTGGACCAAGTCTGGAGACCATTCGCGCCCGCGTGCTAACCGTCTGGGATCTCCCCTGCCGCGCTCGCAACCGCGGTCGCGGGGGTGAGTAGCCCCGCAACCCGCGGCAGAGGGTGATAAGGTCATCGAAAACCGATATTTCCGAACCGGGCCAATTTGGTTAAGATTCGACAGAGCTTTTCGTGCTGAATTGAACAGTGCTGCTACGAATAGCGAATACCGTAATCTGGGCGAGTAAAAGCAAGGGGAACATCGACCGTTATTGTGCTAAATTGCACATGCGGGCGTGTTCAGAGCGCAGTAGCTCCGTCAGGTTCGAGTCGTTTCGGCTGCAACTCGTGTGTCTTATAGGCAGTAAAATGTTCTAGTAGTTTGTCAAAAGACAGTAATGTAGCTTACGATAGGACAAAATTACAGCGCTGCGTAAATGCATTTTAGCCTTGTGTGACACGATTTTTTCCAAATTCAGTCGACCCCTGCGGAAAGACGCGGAGAGCTAGCATCTTACAAATATGCAGGCGAGCAGAACACTTAAGGTTCTTTACGAAAACGTGCTCACAGCTCCCTAGCTTATTAAATTGCCTTAGTACCAGCTGCCGTTTTAGAGCGGCGGACTTAGCGGTTGAAGTTTCCTGCCCTCTTACTCACCCATATTTGGGTTTTCGATACCACCAATAACACCATTAGCTTCACCGCGAAAAGCTCTATCGAATGGTAACCAACTTGGCCCCATTCGGAAAAATCGATTTTCGATGACGTCATCGTCCCTCTGCCGCGGCCTTGAGTGGCCTTGTCCTCGGTGCGAAACCGCCAAAAAATCGATTTTTCCAAAATCGCTCGTAATTGATACCATTCGATAGTGCTTTTCATGCTGAACAGAAAAGTACCATTGCGAGTGTTGAATGCTCAAATCTTGGCGAGTAAGAGCGCAAGAAACTCTAACCGCTATCTTTCGACGCTTTAAACTGGCAGCTGTGCCTAAAACAGTTTAGGCAGCTTAGGCGTTCTGAGCACGTCATCGTAAGGTATCTTAGGCGTCCTGTTAGCCCACGCATTTTAAGCGCGTTAGCTAGCTGCGTTTTCCCTCAGTGGTTCACCGAAATCGGAAAAAAATGCGTCACACAACCCGCATCTGCATCTTCGCATCTCTGTAGCATTGCCTCTTCTTAAGCTACGCCACTTCCACTTTGGCGTACTACTAGAACATTTTACTGCCTATAAGACCCACGAATTGCAGTCGAAATGACTCGAACCTGACCGAGTTACTGCGCTATGAACACGCCCGCATGTGCATTTTAGCACAATAACGGTCGATGTTCTCCCTGCTTTTACTCGCCCAGATTACGGTATTCGCTATTCGTAGCAGCACTGTTCAATTCAGCACGAGAAGCTCTATCGAATCTTAACCAACTTGGCCCGGTTCGGAAATATCGGTTTTCAATGACATCATCTCCCTCTGCCGCGACCTAGAGTGGCCTTGTCCTCGGTGCGAAACCGCCAAAAAATCGATTTTTCCAAAACTGGCCGAGATTGACACCGTTCGATAGAGCTCATCGAGCTGAACAGAACAGTGTATTGCAAGTGCCGAAAACTCAAAAACGGAAGGAATAAGGGCGGAAGAATCTTTACTGTTGCCGTCCGCCGCTCTAAAGCGGCAGCTGGTACTAAAGCAATTTAATACGCTAGGGAGTTGTAAGCACGTTTTCGTAAAGAACCTTAAGCGTTCTGCTCGCCTGCATATTTGTAAGATGCTAGCTCTCCGCGTCTTTCCGCAGGGGTCGACTGAATTTGGAAAAAATCGTGTCACACAAGCTTGACCTGCATTTTTGCAACACCGTAACTTTATCAGTTCTTAGGCAACTTCGCAGCGCTTCGGCGAGCTGCTAGAGCTTTTTAATGACTACAAAATCCACAAGCTGCAGCCGGAAGGCTTCACACATGACAGAGTTATCGCACTCCAAAAACGCCCGCGCGTGCAATTTGCGAGCGGTCGTCCCACTCGATTGATAGGTTCGATTCTATATGCATTGTTCACTGCGCACTCCAGATGCAAGCTGGACAGTCCTAGAGCAGCTGCTGAGTAGGGCGGCTAGGGATTCCTTATAAAACTCCTCAAACTCTCACTCTACAAGCTTCCGCGCCCACTCGATTGATAGGTTCGATTCTATATGCATTGTTCACGGCGCACTCCAGATGCAAGCTGGACAGTCCTAGAGCAGCTGCTGAGTAGGGCGGCTAGGGATTTCTGATAAAACTCCTCAAACTCTCACTATACAAGCTTCCGCGCCCACTCGATTGATAGGTTCGATTCTATATGCATTGTTCACGGCGCACTCCAGATGCAAGCTGGACAGTCCTAGAGCAATGCTTGAGTGGCTAGGAATTTTCGCTAAAACTCCCCATGCGCTCACTGTTCAAGCTGTCGCTTGCTGTACAGGTTGTCGCTCCCACTCGATTGATTCTGCCGCGCCTATATGCATTGTTCAGAGCGCGCGCCATGCCCGCAGTTAGTTCCAAACAGTAGGCCATACTCGTCCGAACGCATGGATAGGCTCCTTCCATCAGCCCATCAGCCTAACGTCACTCTGCGAGTGGTCGCGCCCACTCGATTGATTCTGCCGGCCTACATGCATTGTTCAGAGCGCGCGCCATGCCGGAAGTTAGTTCCAAACAGTAGGCCATGATCGTCCGAACGCATGGATAAGCTCCTTCATTCAGTCTAACGTCCAGATGTCGAGGACGCCGCGCACTAACGCGACTTGCCTCAGACGCGGCGCGTGGCGAGCGGAAAACGGCGCTCTCCGGCGCCCTTTTGCGCCGCTTCTCATCTTTTGCGTCGCTTGTGCTTGTTGGACGCAGCGGCATGTCCGGTACTGTAGTAAGATAGGGTGATCTATTGGTTCCTCACTACTGGTCCTCCCCTAGTGAAACGGTCTCCCGTTACTGGTACTGGTCTACTCAATGATCCCTCCTTAGCGGACGACGTCTTCGGCACGTCATCTGAAACCCCTGGCACGTAGAAGACGTCTGGGTGTTCTCCGCTATGTCCCCGCACCGTAATTTGATCAATATCGATTGACGGTGATCGACATGTCGAAGACGAACTTCAGATTCGTGTTCAGCGACCGCGATTACCCCCAGGGCTAAAGTTTTCAGACAGGTAGAAGACGTCTGGGTATTTTCCGCTATGTTCCCTCACCGTAATTTGATCAATATCGATTGATGGCGATCGATACTTCAAAAACAAACCTCAGATTCGTGTTCAGCGACCTCGATTGCCCCAGGGCCGATGTTCCCAGAAGACGTCTGTGTAGTTTTCGCTATTTTCGTGTCGTAATTCCCCCCCCATTTTCCCCCCATTTTCCGCACCGATTTTCCCCCGCTAATTTCTGCGGCGGCGCCGATCGATAGGATGACTTATCGCTTAGCGCGTTATTATGCAGTATGATAAATAAGGACCTGATAAAAAATGAAAATTTTAAAATTTTTAGTTCTTTGGAATGGATGATTAGATCATTAAAACTTAAAATTTCTCGTTTACCGATTTGTTTCTGCTAAGCCTTTCGCCCCTATGTGGAGGGTGGAAATACACGCAGTACTATCCAACTCCCCCGTTCAAACTTACTCCTGAGATCCTTCCCTGGTTTGTGAAACCGATGCGTGAATGCTGTGACCACTCTTGTAGTGGGACTCTGACAAGTAATGCGTCAGAGCCATCGTTAAGCTGATTGAATGGCAGTGCTTATGCGGAAAACGCGGATCTATCCTAATCGGAGGGACATATAGTGATTCGCGCTTCCAATCCTTCGCTTAAATTTCTAGGAGAGTTTCAGCTGCTGTCCCATGATAAGCGTAAGGAGAAAGGATAAAGGGCGGCGTTACTCAATCCCTTTTGGGATGCGCCACGCATACTACTTCTACAGGGTGTCTAGGGGCGATTTGAGTGCGTATTTGGCCAAATAATGACTTCAAGTCAACGCTTTATGCTTCCCAGGCAGGTCTGGTATCAACCTATCAAGTCACTGACCTCGAGGGGATGGAAGGCTTGGTTGGCCTGGGCGGGAAATCCGAATTAAGAACCTGGTATCGGTTGTGCGCGACAGCCTCCTCCGGTTGTGCTGCACGCGCCCCTTTCCGTGACACGGGGGCCTTTCTTTAAATGTCGGGATGTGATTGCGTGGCATGGGATGACGTCCGCAGTTTTCACTTTATGGTCGCCTCCCCCCGACTAGGATAGATCCACAAAGGCTATCTTTGTCGGTGGGCAGTCGCTAGCATCCTGAATTCAAGGTTGGTTCGGCGAATTGGTACCGGACATGTCTAGGAAGGATGAAACACTGATCCTTCCATCGGTTGGCCAGCGCAGGTCATTGTGTGGACCAAATACGCATTCAGATCGCCTCCCTCCACAATGTCCCGTAGAACGCGTGGCGCATCCCAAAGAAGATTGATTAACGCCTCCCTCTATCCTCCATCCTTGTGCTTTAATTGATTATATTGACGATGACAAAAGTGACCTGGAAATAGCGGCTAAAGCCCCTTTCATACTCGTGGCGGCGGCGGCGGCCCAATGGTTTAGCATAGGAAGGCGGCGGCGATGACGTGCCCGAGCGGCGGCCACGGCGGTGGAGGGGTTTTCATACTGGCAGCGGCGACGCCCC
The DNA here is from genome assembly GCA_947396885.1 of Heligmosomoides polygyrus polygyrus. Classification (NCBI taxonomy): domain Eukaryota; kingdom Metazoa; phylum Nematoda; class Chromadorea; order Rhabditida; family Heligmosomidae; genus Heligmosomoides; species Heligmosomoides polygyrus. Next base: position 87,918,067 of record OX377202.1, read on the forward strand.
TGGCGGCGCCGCCGCCGGGGCCGCTGCCCGAGATGGCTGGGGCCATTTCGGGCGGCGGCCACGAGGGGCAGCGAGAGCGGCGGCACAGACGAGACCGCTGCGCGTACGCGCGCGCCAAACGCAATTAGCGCTGGCGACGGCCGCCGCCACCCCTTGGCGGCGAGAACGGACACCGCCCCTCCACCTGCCGCAGAAGCGGCGGCGGCCGCCGCCGCCGCCCCTCGGACGAGTATGAAAGGGGCTTAACGGTAAAAAAGGATAAAGGACGGCGTCGCTCAATCACTTTATGGGATGCGCCAAACAATCTGCTATGGATGTCCTGGATGCAATTTGAATGCGGATTCGGACATACAGTGACTTGTGGTGGCCAGCCGATGAACAAATCCGCGCGTTATCCTTCCCAGACAAGACTGGTTCCAATTCACCGACTCCGGATGAAGGGTTTGGTTGGCCTGGGCGGGAAAACCGAACCAGGGACCTGGTATCGATGCACGCGACAGCCGGCACTTTCTTCGACTGGGCGGGCGGGGAGGGGGGGGGGGCTATCTGCTGAGGATTTAGCAAAAATCCTTGTTCTGTGTTTTCTGTGTTCTTGAATCAACGGCTTGTGACGCAACTACGTGCAAAAATTCTGTGCAAGTGGATTACATTGCTTTTCCAGTTTGGGCTTTTTCAAAGAAAGCCGTATTAAATCTTAATTGGAAGGAAAATTATTCTAACTATCTTGATGAGTCTTTACAGGTCTTCTAAAATATCGTGATGAAGGTTTTTTATTACAACTATGGAACAACTGACAAGTTTACGAAACAATACATAAATAACAACAACAACATAGACAATAGACAACATTATATTCGACCGGATTCGAAGTGGTCCCCCTTGGCGCGAATACAGGAGTCAAAACACTTGGTGAAGTCTTGGGCGGTGAGCCGTAGGTCATCTGGACGCAGTCGTTCCACTCCCAACGCAGGGATGTCTTCTGGGCCTCCAGGTTGTGGTGGCGCTTGGCGCGGGGCCTGGCCTTCAAAATGGGCCACGCGCTATAGTTCGTCGGATTCAGATCCGGGGAGTGCGGTGGCTATTTCGCAGATCTGACGAAGTCCGAGAAATTGGCCTTGGACCATGCTTGCTTGCTTTTCGCCCCGTGTGCAGAGGTTGAGTCTTGTTGAAACGTTCACTGCGCATTGCTGAAGTGCCGCTGGGACCAGAAAGGTGCCACATCCTCAAAGATGACGGTACACATCTTCAATTGTTTTTTACTCGTTCACAAAGACCAGGGGTCTTTCCGTTGGTGTAGATTCCTCCATAATCCATGAGCGTCTGCAGATTTTAACCATGTTCGGCGATGGCAGAGGTGGATGGAGCCTCTTCAGATCAGATACGGTCATTTTGGCGGATGCGAGCCTACTCTACGGTGAACGGCTTCTCGTTCGTGAAAAGTGTTCGCTTCCACTCGCGATCTGCGGCCCGCAGCTTGAGCTGTCTGCACGATTGAAGCTTCTCGCACTTATTCTTGTCCATCAGGAGCAGGACTTTATGGATCTTGTAGGGCTTGAGTCCACGTTTCTTTTTGGTTATTCGATGCTCCTATGTGAGACTGACACCGACATGACAGACGATTTTCCTCAGGAGACCCTCGGATTTGGGGTTTTTCGCTTCTCGATGATATTCCGAATCTGCGGCGTATTGACAGTGTGATTTCTTCCTTGTCCTGGCGATAACCTTCATGGTCAAGCTCCTTATATCATCGAGCTTCTGTGGAGACGGTCGACCGAGCGGGTTAACGATGTCGCATTGCTGCTTTCCTTGACGATGAAGCTCCAAAATCGCAGTGCGATGATTTGACATCTCGAGAAAACCCGTAACTGAGGCAAAATAGAACTTAAAAATTATAACGCGGGCAGAAAGATATGCACAAAAATTGCCGCTATTGCCTGCTGCAGATAAATGCATTCGCTTGAGAGAACGTCAAACCTTCATCAAGTTATTTTGGAACACCCTGTAGTTTATTCTCGAAGGCGGTCATTTGATTTTTAAGATGTTCAGTTTGATGTCAAGTGTCATGCTTGCGGGGAAGAGTGTCCAATTTGACGTGGCAATTTCGTGTACTTTTTGTTTTATTTCCTAGGCGTTTAGTCTTCTTCGAACAGTTTAGTCTTTATGGCACGCGCTTAGGCTTATGTAAATGTACCATTTTCGCATTGAACACTTTTCAAACCAACTGCTTTCATAAATCATTAAAGTGAGGATATGTGTGGTCTTTACTATTGCTTTTGTTGTACCTTTTGTAGGTATAAAACTTCATGCAACAGAAATTGTGCTATCAATCGAAGGAGAATCGCGACGTCTTGGACTAGGGAATAGCGCAATCCCTTTCTCACCACTGAAAAATGGCTGCCATTCTACTCTTTAAGACATGCCTTACGCCATAATTTTTTCTCAATAGGGAATTTTACCAACTTTCAAGCATTGTGTTATTATTGTTTAGGTAAATTGAAACTTCAAAGAATATCGTAATAAAATTTTCCTTCAACAAAAATTACATTTAATTAATGTTAATCACAAACAAAGTTTTCTTGCAATGTCTGCTGTCAAATATCTGTTCTTTTGCGCTCTGAAACGCAATTTAGTTCACTATTTTTCCTTAAAAATTAAAACTATAATGCGTTTGCTATAAAGAAAAATCTTACAAAATTTTGAAAAGAATGCTCATTAATTGGGAAAAGTGAATTTAAAAACTCAATACTGATTAATACCAAATTCCCATAAATAAAAATTATTCTAACCGTCTTGGAGAGTCCTTGTTTTAATGTGGAGAAAGCTCGTCTTGATTCGAAGGATGTTCTGTTTGATTTCAAAAGCATCAACTTACTTTGAGGAGTGTCTAATACGAAATACAGAACATGTCGGGGAATGATCTTCGAACAGTTGGCCAACGTCATCGTCGTCGGCAGAAGTGGTCAGTCGGTTTCCCTCTTGTCCTCAATGAACTCATCAACGTAGCGCGGCGACCGGACGACGTCGAACGCGAAGTGCTCCGGCCAGAAACCAATCGCCCCGCGAGAAACTCGGTGGCAACTACATAGCTGGAAGAATGAGCCTTCGCCAGCAATTATAACGCGTGTTCATCAGGCACACTTCCCGCCTTTGTTTCCTGGGATGTGGTTTGGGTGCTAGCAACTCTCCTGGGATTCGTATGTACAGATGTCTTGAGGGACTGATGTTTTACCCCAATTTTCAACCCGTTTCTTCGATCTTGCGGTGAAATCGTTCATTAGATATCATCTATGGCCTAAAGTTTCAGTTTTGTAGCGGTTTTTGATTATTGCGAGATGTGCTCCATAAGGTTCTCCTTTGCATCTTCACCCCTGTACCATCTGATGTTTGTTGATGGTTGCTTGAGCGACGGCTCCAGCAACGTCTGCCTGCAACTCTGTCGCGTGCCAAAGTAGCTTGATCCGGGAAGGGCGTAATTTCGGTCCAGGACCCTCATATAGAACTTCGAGAAACGTATTCGTGGGTGACTTGGCGCTTTTAACATCGAGCGAAATCGCCTACAGCTCTCGTGCAGCGAGACACACATTACCTGACCGGCCCACCTAAGTTTCGACGACTTCCTCTATGCGACAGTGTTTTCTTCGAAAGTTAAAGGATAAAGGATAAAGGGCGGCGTTACTCAATCCCTTCTGGGATGCGCCAGCGCATTCTAGTTCTACGGGATGTCGTGGAGGCGACATGAATGCGTATTTGGCCATACAATGACTTGGCCCCGGTGGCCAGCCGATGAACAAGTCAGCGCTTTATCCTTCCCAGACGAGTCTGGTACCAATTCACCGACCCCGGAGGGATGGAAGGCTTGGTTGGCCTGGGCGGGAAATCCGAACCAGGAACCTGGTATTGGGTGCACGCGACAGTCGCGCCTCCTCCGACTGCGCCACACGCGCCCTTACTTCGAAAGTTACCGAAGTTTATGACAGAAGTCCTATCGACGTTGTCGATGTTTACGAATTGACCAAGGCATGCGTTTAGCTTTTTCCAAATGGTAGAGTTAAAACGACCACCACGCACAAAGTTTTTGCCAGTTCTTCAAAGGTTGCCTTAGGTCCCGTTTACAGTTCCATCGCCGGACGACGCGGTTAGAAAGGAGCGATGCATCTTAGCGCGTCACGCTATTTCGGAACGATGAGCACTCTGAACAGCCAGCGACTCGGTCACGCGAGTACGCACAATTGCGTACTTTCACACGCGTAGTTGTGTACGGATTTCCAGTCCTCCTCGGCTTCCTCAGCTTTCCTCATGGTCAGCATTTTCTCTTCCTCGTTGTGGTTCTTTGCCTTTATTTTTGCCATCCTCTGCTTTGTTTCCGCTATGTTCTTGACCATTCTTGTTCCGATTCAAGTCGCCTGTAGATAGATCCGAATTAGGCGAGCTGGGTTCTGCCCGGGGATCAGTGTCTCTTGCAGATTTAATGTTAAATAGCGCTTATATTTGACTTCCTTTTTGAGTGTTTTCCTAAACTAATTTCCAGTATCGATTACGATGAGAAAGTGAAAGTAAACACCATTTGTCGATCAAAATGCGAGCAATGCTCCCCTCTGGGCCGAAGGCCAGCTCGCCTCTTTCCATAAACGATAAAGTATAAATACCTTCTGGATACGCCACGCATTCTACTTCTACGGGATTTCGTGGAGGCGATTTGAATGTGTGTCTGATATACATTGACTTGCTGTGACCAAACGACGAAGACGTCGGCGCTTTATCCTTCCCAGACAACCGCGGTACCAATTCACCGACGCCGGAGGGCTGGAAAGTTTGGTTGGCCTGGGTGGGAACCAGAAATCTGGTACCGGGTGCTTGCGACAGCCGGCACCTCTTCCGACTGCGCTACACGCGCCTGTCATCCTCCTATACCGGTCGCAAACGACCTGAACGGAAAGAATGGTCTGAGAACATAACAACAACGAAGCAGACACAACGAGAAAGCAAAATTGTCCACTCTGCCTGACAGCCGGAGTATCAGGACCTTTGCACTATCCACCGCGATCAATTGCATGGCGCCGAATTCGAGAGACGATCCTCGATCCTAAGCTGAAGCGCGACTGGTCGCGGGTTCGCGCGATCCATTTAGGTCATACTGGCGTTGACGCTGGGCGACGCGATCAATCAATATGGCTTTTTTAGTGTGCGGCTGACGAGAGCCACGCGCATACTAAGGCCTATGGTTACACGGGTTGGTACGCAGTGCAGGCCCCGCAACACTGCGTCGCTGACGCGTCGCCGAAGTATAACCTCGGCCTAAACAAGGCCTATGTCCTCAATGCGTGGCCATCACGTGGCTCGGCGTTGAAGTATGAACGAGATAATAGGCATGATGCTTAACGCAGGGAACAGTCGAAAACTGGTGCGAAAAACCATTTGCTGCACTTTTCCTGTGAACTCTTACCAGAAGCGCATAAAAAGCGCCACATTCACATCGCTGTAATCGTGGACCCTTCGGCGACCTTTCTTGGTGGCCTTGTGTTGGCACGCACTCAAATTAACTTTGAGGAATGACTGATTTGAGCGACACAGTTGAGTTGAGAGATTGAGAAGTTTATTGATGCATCAAGCCCCCCTACTGATCGCATCCAATCTTCGTCGAGCCATTGGGATTATCCATGCGGTACCACACGCCATCGCTGCACACGAGATTGTGAAACTCTGAAAAGTCATCACTAACAAATCGAATTAGGATATGTGAACAGATGTCTTACCTTCGTTCCTGCAGATACCCTGTAATCCCACTCCATCGGGTACAGCGTAGCTATAAGTTGTTCCGGATGTGAAATCGAAAATCTTGTATCCAGCACTTGTCAGGTAGGGTCTCAGCAGGCATGAGTCTCCTGTAATATTCATATTTTTGGTGGGAAACCACAATGTCGAGCGCATTGATGGCGTTTTCATCTAACTCACCAGTCACAGTCGCATTAACGCCGAAAAGTGCTATGAGAAGCAGAACGAAGTACCGAAGCATCTAAAATTTCACACCTGTTTGAAATGATTGCCGGGTTGACGTAAGTGGTGAGATGAGGCTCGACCGCTTGGTTTGTTTCGAAGCTTAATTGCCGCCTTTAGACTAGTAGAAGTTACTCCACATTCGTTAGCCATTGCTATGAAATCTAAATGGCCACACGTCGGCGCGGTAGAGCTGTAGTACGCGCGTTCAGCAGAAAGTGCGGGTTCGAGTCCCACCTGGGGCAATGGAGGTTTGAACAAAACATCGTACGAGAGCTTACAACCTCACTACTAGCCACTTGAGGCTTGAAAAAAAGAGGCGGTCAGCTAGTCAACGAAAGCGCGGATTCACTGGCGTTGCACTGAATATCTGACGCACACTTCACCTATATTTGTGTGAATTCTGGTTGCACTTTGCGTGGATACCTCTTTGTCTCGTTGTTTGAGCAAGCAATAGAAGGCCCATGGCGATTAATTGCTGCATGTTTATGCCGCATTCCATTCCAACATCAATATCGACAGTGGCGATGAGCACGAAGTGTCTCTATGATTAGACCGAACGAGGTGAACTATCGAAACGTCATTAATTTGGTGAGGGCATGACCTCAGTGACGGACAGGCGCTTAGCTTCTTCTTCTTCATATAATTTTCTTTTTCTATGAGGGGATTTCTTTGAATTTCTTTCTTTTCTTCTTTTTCTCTGACAATTTTGAACCGCTCGAAGAAATGTAGCACAAGTTCTCCTTCTTCAACGTTTGTCCCGCTTCGAGCTGGGGTCCGCTCTTCTGGTATGGTGACGCCACTTTTCCCGATCAAATGCTTCCAGCAGCCTTCAGGTCCATATGCAACGTATCAAGCCAACGCTGGTTCGGTCGCCCTTTAGGCCGTTTTCAGGGCACATCTGTGTTAAGGCTATCTTCCGAACCACTAGAACGTGGCCATACTTCCGAAGGCGAGCTTCATGTAACTTGTCAGCAGTTAGAGCGCACCAAACCTCTTACGTATTTCATCGTTAAGAATACGGTCCAGACGCGTAACACCAGCCGTCCAGCGCAGCATTTTCGTTTCCATTACGCTGAGGCGAGTCTCAACCTCCTTGGTTGCAGGCCAGCACTCAGCACCGTACATCGCTACAGCTCGGACGACGGTTCTACAAATCTTCTATTTAACGCGTTCCTGTGCCTTCCTGTCGCATAAAACGCCTGTCATTGACCGCCATTTGGACCACACTGCGCTCGCGCTTGAGTTAACTTCGAACGTCAGACATCCATCAGACACGATTGCAGAGCCAAGGTACTTGAAGCTTGTCGCCCGCACGAGCGCAGTGCCATTGATCTCAATCGACTTGGCCTCGTTTAGGACTGTCGTTAAGTACTCGGATTTTCTGACGCTTAGCTTGAGCCCGAACATCGTCAAACTTGCGCTTGTCGCTCGAGTTCGATCTTCTCTTCGCTGGCAAGCATTGCGTCATCTGCATACATCAGCGTCCAGAGGGTAGGCTTCAGAAGGTCTTCGAAATGACATTCATTACGACAATGAACAGAGGTGGGGAAAGAGCAGAGCTTTGGTGAATACCGACCGATATAGGAAACTCCACCGATGTGCCGGCTGTCGCTCGCACTCTACTATTTGAGCAAGAATAAAGTATGCGCACCCACTCGATAAGATTACACCAACACCGCTGGTGGTCCTGAGACTGCCGCACAGAATGGCCTTGAAGCCTCGGCCTATGTCTCTCGACTTACAACAGGACCACCTCTTCTTCTGTACCGACTCGTCTTCGCTCCAGTGCTTAGGCCAACTCGCACGAGCGGTCCGTCAATATACCAACATTCAGCTTAGCTACGCAGGTCTCACTGACGTTACGGGACTTTCGGACTAAATCAGTCGCCCCCGATGCCGTCATCGCATCAGGGAGCCTCGCATATTTTCCACACTCGCCGGGCTCTGCGAGAGCGCGTCGGCTCCCGCGGACGCCGTAGCACTATCTCACATAACGTTATCAACCATGTGATGTGAGATGGGATCTCCATAGGCCGGTATGTCGCCTGTACTCGAATGTCCGTGTTTAGCTCAGCTCGCAGAAGCGAACAGTTTCCAGTGGCACCACGTGGAGGAACGGATATCGCTACCAAATGCAGCGCAGGTTAATACGGTCAATTATTATCTATTAAGGGGGGGGGGGGGGCAAAAGTAATGAGACACCCCATGCCATGTCCATATATCTCGTGGCTGGAGTCTGGTTTCGTGCTTGTTGTATTTGTATGTTTGTATGCTACTTAGTGAAGCCCATCTGAGAAGTTACCACTTCCGCCCTTTCCAGAAGTATACCAAAAACCCCAGCCTGTCTCATGCCGAAACCCCAGTCTGACGAGTCGACCTGTGTCGCGCGAATCTCCCCCAATTCCCAACAGCAGCCTGGGCTCAATATTCACGCAGGATGAGAAGTACGTCTTCTACTTTAACCCTGCCAAGCAGCGAGTCTGGGTGAGGCCTGGTGAATTGTTACCGACCTTCGTTCGGCGACATGTTCACGGCGAGAAGCATCTTTGGAGCTTTTGGGTCTGCGCCCATGGATCGGTTTACCGGAGGCTGTTTCTCAAGAGCGCACCGCGTTGAACTCCAAGGCCATGGTGAACGAAATAGAGGAGATGGGCCGGCGACTCGCTCTTATTCATTCGCAGCGCTTCAAGAAGGTTCTCCTCTTCGACAACGCCGCACCCCATCGGGAACAAGTAAGCACGGATAAGCTTGGCCAGCTGGGCTACGTTCACATGCCTCATCCACCGTATTCGCCGGACATCTCTCCATGCAAATACCACTACTACTTGAGCCTACAGGACTTCCTAGTCGGAAGGGACACAAGAACCCAAGCAGTCCTTGACAACCATATCGAGCAGTTGGTCAACACCAGGCTCAAGCAGTTCTGGAAGGATGGGATCAGGAAGTTGGCTGAGCGATGGCAGCAAGGTCCTTGCCCTTAATGGCAAATACATTCCTCAGCATCGTTGAGTTGTAATTGAGTTATAAAGAGATAAAGATTTTTTTCAATTTGTCTCATTACTTTTGCCCCCCCCCCCCTAATAGACTAACACGCATTCAGCCCACAAGTCTGAAATGTGAGGTGCCGGAAGGGTGTATGGCATAATCTAAAGCACTTGCATGTCACAGAGTTTTTGCTATCCTGCACTTCATATGAGTCTCAAACATCTTGGTAATCTTAATTAGAAGCAATGCCACAAGCTTTTAAAAAGTACCTTACCTTTTAAAGATATTGCCGCTCTAAGCACCTGCTGCCGCTACCCTTTTATGAGTTTCTCACCTAAGAAACCTCAGACCGCGGAAAAGCGCAAAAACGTCTTTCCGCCGTTTTTTGATAGCGGTCTTCAAATTGAGTACTTTGAAAAATTAATCCGATATTTGGGCTCAGCACCGAATCATCGTCCGATGAAGAGAAAAACTGCCAGTAAACGTTTAAAATGCTGATTCGATGACTATATTCTGGTCGGCACGGCCGACCCCTTCTCTCGCTCGAGACAATTGCACCCAAAGATCGCATTCTGAATATAGCTCATCGAATTAAAATTTTTAACATCTATTGTTTTTTCCTTCAAGGACATATCATTCGATCTTGATCGCAAATATCGGATTTACTTTTGAAGCACGCGTTTTGAAGAGCGCTATCAGAAGCGGCGGAGAATACGTTTTTGCGTTTTTTCGCCTAAACACTAAAAGATGGACCGATATTTGTTCAAGTGAAACACAATCAATCGAGTAGAAATTGCTAGCATTCACGCGAATGCGTGGCGCACTCGCCATCATCCATGTGTCGGGAAAATTTCTATTTTTCTGCGCTTTCATCCGAACGCTTAACTTCTTCACTACATTCACTGGCAGCAAAGTTGTCACCTTAAAAACCGTGCTTACATTTTTTGAAACACCCAGTATACTGTACGTCGTTATCAATGGCTGATGTTGATTTTTCTTTCGTTGCTTTTGCGTATGTTCCTCTGTGCAAGCAACGGCTTGACCTCCAAAATAAGCAAATGAATAAAATAATGAGAACCTTTGAGTCGCGAACTGAATGGCTAATTTGCCACTGACTGGCGACGAGCGGCGCCGGATTCTGATCGTCCGACGTCATTCATCGCGACACTTGCTGCATTGACAGCCTAATGAACTCGCCCGAGGGCGCCGTCGAGGAGTTCGAACCGCTCGACGACGGCCGCGGAGTGTGGTCTCCCTGAGGACCGCTCGATGTCACTCGCCGGCTCTGCTACCTGACAGAGTGCAGACGTCAGAGCTCGACTCCACGTACTTGATAGGCTGCCATTCATGGACTGGAGCTCTCATCAGTTGCTCCGATCTTTGAAGAGTTTCGAGGGAGAAAAAAGGCTGTTTGTTGAGTTGAGCTACCTAGGGATAATTCAGGGAGATCTCCGCTCTGATAGTGCGTCTTGTTCCTGCCCTCTTCTGCTCTTGGCATCGTTTATTCTACTCCGCCGTTGTCGCTCTTTGACATCGATGTGTTGGGAGTCTTTGCTCCCGATCTCTTCCCCGATGCATGTCCTAAAACTCGGTTCTACGGCCGTCAGATGATTCTTACAGTAACCGGTATCAACGCAACAGCAGAACGAAGGCTCCTGTCCTGTTGGGCTTCTATCGCAAGCATTACGAACAGTTTGCGAAGTCCACCGGCCAGGTAGTTTTTTTAGTGGGTTCATCTTTACTAGAGCTCCGTTAGCTTGGGCCGTTTCGGATCAGAAAAATGCAAAACTAAAAGGAAAAATAGAATAAGAAAGAATTAACTGCCAGTAGTTTTCTGTGCGTGAAGTATTCATCCACTGTTCCACATGTGAAATAGTCGGTCCATTCGTCCCTATGCGTGCCAGCGCCAAATTGGAGTCCACTTAAGGAGCTCCTTAGGAAAGAAACGAATAGACAAATTCTACTGTATTCTGCTTCATGTAAAATAGTCAATCCATCGTCCGTATATGTGTCGGAGCTAAAGCAGTGTCCCCTGGACGGGCTTCTTGGGAGTGGAACAAAGATATGTCCTAATCAGGGGTGTGCGTTTAACGTTAACGACTGACCCCCCCCCTATGACGTAATTTACATAAATAAATAAATATAATGATGTATACTCCCCGCCACGCCCTGCACTGCATCGCGGAAGGCTGTCGTCGCGCGGAGTTGGGCGCCAAAAACGCGCTCCAATGCGACGCTAGCCGCCCCTGCTCGTCGACGACCGTCCGCGGATGTCCCGCGGATGCTCCCGCGGGAGTATAACATAGGCCTAATGTCCTTTCAGCTCTTATTCCTGGGATTTTGCAGCATACAGACAAACCAAGAAATATCGATCAATATAACTATCTTCCGGAATCAGCGTTTGAGGCGGGTATGTCTACGAACAAACTGTGCCGACAGGCTCCCGGTTTTATAAGTCTAAAGTCTGTTTATTTTTCTGAAACCACTGTATAATACCCATATCACTGGACAGGTCGTCCACATTGGATGCGAACAGCAACTTTTGTTTTTTGGACAGGCACCTTTCTGAGAGAGTAGTGGAAAAACGGTGAAAAGGGCAGTTTTTTTGCGCATATTCCGCCCAAAAACCAAACGACAGGAGCGGTGTTCTACAACAATTTTCACCTGTCATTTCAATCGCATTCTCACCATAGCACGCGGCAGTCAGCGCTCATTTCAGAGTTAGTGTCTGAGCAAATTCGCAGGATTTCTTGCTCCTGCGACAGAGCTCTTTCCTCAAATTTGTTCTCAGAAGTCATCGGCGTTATACAAAGTCTTTTCAGTGCGACCAAACGCATCGCTTGTGGAAACAAAGGTATTCTGACGAGTAGAACTTGATCCTGTATCGTTGATCAATGCTATAAATTTTCTCTGGTCACGTCGTTGCGTTAGCGTAGTAGGAGGAAGCAAACAAAATTCCATCAGATATAGCATATATTAGGTTGGCCCATAAGTTTTATTTCAACAATTCATTGTGGATTTCGCCGGCGATCTCTTGCATAGTGCTATACTGCCTTCGAAAATAAAACATTTGCTCTATTAGATCGTGCATTGCATTTCTTTTTTCATCATGAATTTTTTCCTTTTTTATCGTTAAAGTGAAAAGTAAAAAAACGAAAACCGGCCATCGCCGACAGTTCCTTCTCTCCGCGTAGGTTTGGATTTTTTTGCGCAGCTTTTCATAACATTTGGAAGACAATGTTCTATACTACAAGAATACATGTTGGCCCTATTTTCTCACTTGCCCTTTATTGATTTTTAGGCCATCAAATTGTGACGTCCGAAGGAGGAGGGTTATTCTTGCCGACAGCTCCTGCTCTGTGGTTGGAATTTTTGGGTTGGTGTTATATGTCATTCGAAAGAAAATGTCTTGCTCTATAGGAACATGTGTCGCTTTTATTGATTTCTATCGAATATCAACAAAATGGCAAAAAGAGAAAAACCGTCTTCACCAACAACTCCTTCTCCTTGCTCAGTCTGTGTTGCTCAGTTTTATACGACACATGAAAGTGGATGTCTTGTTCTACCAGAATATATGATTTTTTCCTCGGTCATTTGAATTTTTGCTAATTTTCAGGTCATCAAAATGTAATGCCAGGTCGACAAGGATGAGCACTTCCAGCACCTTCTTTTTTGCGTGTGTCGCTTGCTGACCAGTGCTGAGCCATTCTTTATGGTGCTTCATGTTGACATACATATGTAAGGAACCAGCGAGTAACGGTTGCTACCGGCCTGCTTACCCGTCATCATTCATCACACGGACATATTCAACGATTTTTGGTCAGAACTGGCGATGAAAAGTGGTGTTTGTATATCAACATGAAGCACCGTAAAGAATGGCTCAGCACTGGTCAGCAAGCAACACACAAAGAAGGTTCCGAAAGTGCTCATCCTTGTCGTGCTCACCTGGCACTCCATTTTGATGACCTGAAAATTAGCAAAAATTCGAATGGCCGGGGAACAAATTATATATTCTCGTAGAATAAGACATCCACTTTCGAATGTCATGTAAAACTGAGCAAGACAGACTGAACAAGGATAGGGAGTTTTTGGTGAATATGATTTTTCTCTTTTTGGCATTTTGTTGATATTCGACAGAAATCAGCATGAGCCAATAAACGCGGCATAAATTCTTATAGAGCAAGACATTCTCTTTCGAACGACATATAACGCCGAGCAAAAAAGCCTTCCACAGAGCGGTAAAAATAAATCTTCTTCCCCGTCCCAATTTGATGACCTAAAGATCAATAAAGGACAAGTGAACAAATAGGTACAAATAACAAACAAACAATTGTCTTCCAAACGCTATGAAAAACTGCGCAAAAATATACATAATAATAAATATAAATAATATATATATAATAATATAATAAATATATCATAATATACGCAAAAATAAACATAATAATAAAAAATATGCGCAAAATATACATAATAATAAATATTAATAATATAATAATATAATAAATATATATAATATATAATAATATAATAAATATACCAGGGCACGTGTAGCGCAGTCGGAGGAGGCGCGACTGTCGCGTGCATCCGATATTAAGTCCCTGGTTCGGATTTCCCGTCCAGGCCAACCAAGCCTTCCATCCCTCCGGGGTCGGTGAATTGGTACCAGACGTGTCTGGGAAGGATAAAGCGCTGACTTGTTCATCGGCTGGCCACCGCAAGTCATTGTATGGCCAAATAGGCATTCATGTCGCCTCCACAACATCCCGTTGAAGTAGAATGCGCTGGCGCATCCCAGAAGGGATTGAGTATCGCCGTCCTTTATCCTTATTCTTAATAAATATGCCGTACCTAAGCGGAGAGAAGCGACTGCGCAGATGGCCGCTTTTCACTTTTTCACTTTAACGAACTAAAAATTGAAAAAAATTCAGGATCAAGAAGAGATGCAATACATGTTTGATGGAGCAAATCATTCTCTTTCTACAGCTATATACGCTATGCAGGAGACCGACGACGAAATCCGCAATGAGTCGTTGAAAAAAAAATATAAAACTAGTGGGATCTTTGTTTTCTTCGTTAGGCTCAAGTGCTCGCCGTGCACTTGCTCGCTGTTTACACGCTTCCAAAAGCCGTAAATTTTCTGACACTGACTGAAAATTGCGTATTTTAAGCAGTATAGAATAAGGAACAACTTAGTTTGGAAGATTGAGCGGTGAGCTAGTCGACCATGACACGGCTAAAGAAGAGTGCATTGAGTGTCCGATGGAGGCACCCCTTATATTTGTATGAGTTTATATAGTCGTGCTTTGATTCCCGTCGCTTTTCTCTGACCAAGCGTTTGAGCAAATATTAGATGGTCTATGGCGACTTTGCTTTCGCTTTTGCTGTGTACTTTAATTTGCCAGCTATCAACAAAACAATCCATTCTGATTTCATTTCATTTCATTTTATGCCGCTTTCGAATGCACTATTTACAGTAACGATTGAAAGGAGCTTTTATACTTATTTCAAGTCATGTTTTACACTTCTGTACAAACCTAGCCCTAGTTTATAGGTACGCCGCTGCGCGGCGCGGCATCATCGTCGGAATAGCAATCGATAAGGCAGGCGAAAAATCGATATCTTTAGCGAGCTGTCGCTATCGAAAAAAAAACTCTAACAAGGGAAGGGTCTGAAGCGTATGACTGAGCGGGAGAGCGAGTCATATAGGGAAATCCCCACCCCTCAGTCAGTATAAAAATGTGTTTATTTTTTACCAAATCATTAAACCCAACGAGTGGGGGGTCCTTGAGTTCACAATGGAATACGGCGCTTCACGAGTTTGGGGGTCTTGTACGCCAGTGATGCCTTCGGCATGGATCGCAATAGATAGTGACGTCGCTTCACGCGAGGGAGGTCGGGGCTTTGACTCTCCTGCGCTGCTGTACCTTTGCATTTCAACGGTTGAGATTTGGGGGATTCTGACGTCTATGCCTTTTTTAGACGTTTTCTGCCCATTTTTCCAGCTGTACGCTGTGGTATTCAACGTGGTGATGTGTAAATGTTCAGCACCAGTGATAGACAGTGCCTGTGCAGTGAATCGCGGTGTCTTCCTTCATGGTTATGAGCACGCAACCGAAACCCTATTGAGGACGTACCTTTTCCTCCGAAACAAGAGTTCCACCTGAAAACGTTATCGTATGCCCCCTGCTTGCTTGCCTCTCCACGTCCATCGGTTCAACCGTCCATTGGTAGCGGATCCCAATATTCCTCTTCTTCTTCCACCACTTCCTGCTGTTCGTCTTCGTCAACTTCAAGTTGACGTGCTTCGAAGTCCTATAGTATGCTGGCCGTCCGTTCGGCCAGCATACTATAGGACTGATTCCTTCACTCGAAGGTTCCTTGTCACACACTTCAGCATGAGCGGGTGGATCACCACTCGATCGTCGGCGGACATTGTTGGTGTTAGGTTCAAGAAAACCTCCAGCAAACCTCTGATTTCCAGGTGGCAGACAAAGATGAGGGAAAGAGTGTATCGACGCCGTTTAGCTTAATTTGCGGGATCCGCACACCTCGTTTCTCATTTGAATCACCTCCGACGTCAGAACGTGGTCTCCTTTGAAAATCCGAGCAGGATGGTTTTTTTCCGAGGCCTTTGGTCCATGTATGGAAACAAATTGTGAGGAGCATGTAGCCTCTATACGTTGCCCGTATTGTGCCCAGCGGTGCTTCATGCACTTTGTACCTGTGTATCACTGGTGTTGAACATTTAACGTACCGCTGGAAAAATGTGCAGGAAACGTCTGAAAATGGTATAGACGTCAGATTCCCCCAAATCTCTACCAATCAGTTGAAATGCAAAAGTGCAGCAACGCAGAGGAGCCAAACCCTGACCTCTCTCGCATGAGTCAACCCTCTATCTACCTGGACTCCGAGCCACTGGCACCAGAAGCATCGCGGGCGTACAAGAACCCCAAACGCGTGCTGCGCCGTGTCCCATTGTGACCCACTACTCCTTGGGTTTAACGACTTGGCAAAAAATACACACATTTTCAAACCAATTGAGGGATGAGGATTCTCCCTATATGACTCGCTCCCCACTTTCAGACATACGTTTCAGACCCTTTCCTTGTGCGTCACTGCCGATACTGCAAAACGAACTTCAGATTCGTGTTCAGCGTCCTCGATTACTCCACGGCTGAAGCTCCCAGGCAGGGAGCAGACGTCCGGGTATTTTTAGCTATTTTCGTGCCGTAATTTTTTCCCCGAATTTTTCCCCGATTTTCCCCCTATTTCATAACTAATTTCTGCGGCGCCTCCGATCAGTAGTATAACTCAGTGCTTAGCGGGTCATTATTTAGTGTGATATTTTGTCCTTTATTTTTCTCGTTATCCTATTTTCTTTTATTATACGTTTTAGATGCTTATTTTAATTTATTTATTTTATATAAATATATATATATAACAAAATAAAGCAGTG